>PVKC010020518.1:0-18583 GCA_004027635.1 Crocidura indochinensis
CATTGAACAAGAAAAACAAAATAGAGTCCATGTACAATTACTCTGTCCCCCAAATCTCCAGATTGTAGTACATACTATTTCTTAGCAGCACATAATATAATCTAAAGACATAAGACTAAGGTTACTCCTTAGACATTGAAGGCAAAGTACATTTTTATATATCCATGCACAAGTATATTAGTTTAATTTAACCTCAAAAAGTTTCAGTGGCCTGTTTTTTCTTAAGGGTTAGTAGGGGGAATATAGTAAAAAATGGTGTTAGAGTGGCATTTGTTTGCATAGGCCCACCAAAATATGAGGGACCTGGAAAAAACGGGAAAAGAAAAAAAAAAACACCTTGACCTAAATACAATGAGACCCTACCCCTGAGGATACCCGGCACAAGACCACCTCTGGACTCCCGGCAAAATACTTTGTCCAATCCAAGTCGACTGTAGAGGCAATACACCTCCATTCCTCTCATAGTCTCTCTTGTTGGTATCTTGCTTCTGTACTGAAGATACTGGAATCTGAATATCTCATATAGTACTCAGGATGGTGCAGGGCATCCTCTCGTTTCACCTCACACTTCCGGGGCAATAGAGAGGATCTTGTCCTGTAGAGCAGGTCGTTGTTGTTGTCAAGTCTTCTCAGTGTTAACGGAAGTCTCTTTTGAGTAGGTCGATATCAGAGCATTGGTAATGTCTTCCCTGGTAGAGGATTGCTTCAAGATGTTGCTGTAAAAAACCTTGGATGTTTCATAGATAGCTTGCCTGGTTCCAGTGTGAATGGAGGATGCCCAATCTTCTGAGGCCTGTGCCAGGTCATTATATCAATGCTCAGGGTGTAAGGTACCATTGCACTAGGATCGGTGTGTTCCTACCTCTACTAGATAAGAACTGATCTGTATGTATAGTATTTTCTCATTTTAGTGTGTCTATGCAAACAAAGATCAATGATATATAGCATTGTCGGTGTATATGGAGGCCATAGGAATGAGAACATCCTCATGATATAGTTCACTAAAAAGCACAAAACTGAGGGACACTACAACGAACAGTCCTTATTAAACAGTTCACAAAGAAAAGACAAGATAAAACTGGAAAAGATGTCATGATAGAAGAAGATATGGAGAGAGTTACAGCTTTTAAAGAAAGCACTCATAAAATATTCATAAGACATATGTGTCCATTTTATGTCTTTTGAAATACTTTTGAGATTGTTAGATCCACTTTGGTCTATGATTATAATCATATGGTACTGAAGTTAATAAGTGTAAACGTTTGGAGGGGTATATGTTCGCGCGGGGGCTAGTTTGGGACATGTAGACTGTTATGAAATTGCCAATGACAGCCTGAGTACTCATACGGAGGTCTGCCAGAGGCCCAGGCCCGAGTCGGCCGAGAATCCCGAACCCTAGGAAGGGAGAGGGTGGGTCTCCCAGGCCCCAAGGAAGGGAGATTCAGCCCCACCCCTAAGCCAGCCCCTGGAACCGGCCTGGAAGTGGGGAAAACCCAGGGTGCCCCCATAAGCTCCTCCAAGGATCCCACCTGGAGACCCGGAGGAAAGAGGCAAGGGGGGCAGGGGACCCAGTCCCTACCCACCTACCCTGAGCGGGCTAAGAGGGCCCCGGCACATACGGAGGTCTGCCAGAGGCCCAGGCCCGAGTCGGCCGAGAATCCCGACCCTCTAAATCAATGCTTTTGAACAGAATTTTTCAATGCATGACCATGTGATAATGATGTGTCAATCTTAATGAAAATGTTCAAGAGAATAATTGTCACAACTCTGAGACAAAACAATCTCTAGTATATTAAACTCTCTGAAAACTCTTAAGAATGTCACTCAACAGTTCACGTTTTAGTGGGGGAGAAGATAAGAAGGGCCACAAAGCATGAGTCAGCAGGAATGTTGGTTGTCATTTCTTGCTGAGGCACAAGATGTGGGTCTGAGAGGGCGTTCTTTCGCTTTGGGAGCTAAGTGGTAACTCATTGGGGTGGGAGGTCAGTCTCTGTACCGAATGAGTTAAGAACTGACGGTAAAGAAGGTTCAATAAGGAGGGATATCGAATCAGGATTGAGGGATGGAAGGATAGAAGGATTTCTGAAGGAGGTAGGAGGGATAGTATATAGAAGGGGCTATATACACTTTAGGCATGGATTGTTTACAATTTAGGTTTGCACTCAGAGAGAAGTCCACTGTCTACAAAATTATGCCCACATAAAGACAGACATTAGTGTTCTTTTTTTTTTTTTTGGTTTTTGGGTCACACCCGGCAGTGCTCAGGGGTTACTCCTGGCTCCATGCTCAGAAATTGCTCCTGGCAGGCACGGGGGACCATATGGGGCACCGGAATTCGAATCGATGACCTTTTGCATGAAAGGCAAACACCTTACCTCCATGCTATCTCCTGGGCCCCTTAATTCATTGACATTAGTGTTCTTAACTTGTTGTTAGAGGCCTGGCATTCATAGGATGGGTCTGAGCTCTTAAGAAATAATTGGATTAAGAAAAAGATGAATAATTAGCTTAGATATAGATTAGGAGAGAGAGAAAGGAAAAACAAAAGGTAAGAGAGAAGAGAAAAGAAAAATAAGTAAATGCAGTAAATTTAAGTTAAAAAAATTGAACTGGTGCATCGGAATTGGAAGATTTTCCAATTTCTAGGCACTTATGATCACTGATGGCAGTGGGCCTTGCTAAATAAAGCTTTCATGGTTAGATAGTGGATGGAGCATTTTAGGATATGCATTGTTTTCACATTTAGAGTACTAAGCAATGTGGTAGTGAGGACTATAGGAAGTGGGTAACCTATGAAGTATTGTTCACTATATCTTATATATTCAGTTGCCAGATCCCTTACTGTTGCAAATCATTTCTCAAACTCAATAAGACCACTGTGTGTAATGAAAACGTGCCCTGGATTTCCCTCCAACAAGAATATCTCAAAAGACTTAATGGGGAAGCCTATATTTCCTTTATATGCTTAATACCTCTATAATAATACCTCTTGGTCTGTTTATTCCCAAATGTAAGGTAGCCTCTTACATTACTTTTTATCTTTAATTACTTTTTTAAATTTGTTTTTATTTATTTATTATATATATATTTTTTTCTTCAATGTCACCTGTTTTAGTTCTGCTTGGTTGAAAACCTAGAAGAAAAATTCTTGCCAGGGATAAAAGCACAGGTCAAAACCAGGGCACAGAGATTGTTTAGTCTGACATTCAAACCCTAATATGTACCAGCAATATAATATGGCATCATTCCTTTTTGCAAAGGCATATTAAAAATGGGAAAATTTTATGTATAGAAACAAGCTTTTATCTATAAAGAATAAGAAACCATACATTTTATAATACAGGGGTGCCTCTCACCCTGAACATGTGTCATGTGGACCCAATTTAGACCCCATGTGATCAGGCAGTGACCATCCAATCCCAAGACCTAGATCCCAGACATAGAACCTACACAGTTCCCTACAACAGCACCAGGAACCAAACTTCCCCTGGGAAATTCCTAATACTGCTCTAGCACCAAATTGTGCCAGTTTTGATATGACATCCTCACAATGAGGAAACAGCAACAACTTGATCTCAGAGCAGATTGTCCTATCTCATCACCTAACAATAAGATGTAATAAGAAGACATGTAGTCCTTTGATCTGTGCAAAAACGAAGATTGCTAACTACAGAGGACTTACTTTGACAACCATGACTGGACAGAAGTTATCCTGGGACCAATAAGGACGATCCTAGTCTGGGCTTCAGACTAGGATCTGTGCAAAAACCAAGATCTCTAATTCCAAAGGTCTGACTTTGACAACTGCAACTGAGCAGAACTTCTGGAAATATAATAAAAAAACTCTATTCCAAGCTTCGCCCTAGGATCTGTGCAAAAACCAAGACCAACCAATTATAAAAGACGAATTACAACAACAGTGATGGAGCAGAACTTCTAGAACAGTAAAGAAAGTCTCTATCCTAGGTTTCATCCTATGACCTGTGCAAATACCAAGATCTCTAGTTACAGAGGCTTGATTTTATCATCCACATTTGAGTGGAAAGTTTCCTGGCACTGTAAAAAGACCGTAAGTTGTAAAAATGAGCATGTATGGAGCCTATAGCTATTCCCATGACAGTATGCTTCAAGTGCAGAGAAACCTTGTATCTCTTAGGTCAAGGTCCCTTTCTCATTGCCCCAATATTTACTGTGCCTACGCACCAAAAAAAAAAAAAAAAAAAAAAAAAGCACAAAACCTTGCCACACCAACCCTCCTCCTTTTTTTCTTTTTCTTTGCTCTCATGGTAGTTATTCTTTGGGTATTGGCTTTGTTGCTGTGGTGTTTTTTTGTTTGTTTGTTTGTTTGTTTTTGTAGTTGCTGGTTATAGTTTTTTGTTTGATTTTTGTTTTTGTTCTTTTGTTTAATTTTGGTTTTGTTTTGTTTTGTTTCTTATGTTTTTCTTTTTTCCCTTTTCTTCTTTTAAATTGGTATTTATAACCTCTAGACGATTTCCTCTTGTGTTTTTTTTTTTTACTTTTTTACTCTTTTTTCCCCTTTTTTCTTTTTCTTTTTTTCTCAAATGGAACCACATAACAGGAATCATCTTGTTCTGCCTCCTCATAATGAGGGGGTAAAATGGATGACACTAGGACCATACAGCTGTATGAATAAGCTGTATGAATATTGAATAGAAATAAAAAATGATCAGACTTAAACACTAAACCCAAAGTCAAGACAACAGAATCAATACCCTATCTACAACAAGCTAGGTCAGTTATACTAGCAGTCCAGGTGGCAAATGAGGGAGATATGGGATGCATGCTGTGAACAGGGGTGGAGGGAGGAAAAACAATTATGGTTGGAATGCCCCTGATTCATTGTCACTCTATACCTTAAATATTACTGTGAAAGATTCATAATTCACCTTGGTCACAATAAAAATTACCTTAAAAATAATAAACAACAAAAAAAGAATGTCACTTAACACTTTTTTAACCCAGAAACTTCCATTTGGATTATCAGAATGTATTGATATTGTTTTAAATGAATGAATAAGTAAATGCTTACTTCATCTTTGTCTTTATGACAGGTATTATTCCTTTAACTGCTATGATTATTCTGCCTACTTAACCTTCCACCTTCATGCCTTTTCCGGTCTTCCTCATTTTAGTAATAGTGGCTCTTCTACCATTTCAAAGTCACTCTTTTCACAGTTAGAGACTAATCTTTCCAGATAACCACTGCCCAAACTATGAGTATTGGGGTAGTATTCTTTTTTACGTTAGTATTTTGGCCTGACATATGCTAGAGAAAAACAAAAACAAACAAAAACCAAGAGACTCCTAGATCAAAAGCACATATTTTCATTCCTCATTTAATAGCACTATTCTTAGATAACAGATATCCAGTATTGTCATAACAAAGAGAAGATTTGGTGACCTACAAAAATTTCTTACAGTTCCAGGAAACTAAAGTCCAGATTTCTATGGCAGCAGTGTCACATTCCACCTCTTTTCTTGTTTTCCTTACGTGCATCTTCTTCCTCCCTGTCTTCCCATGATCTTCCCTCATTGCATCTGTGGCTTAAAGTCTCTTCTTGAAGAGAAGACATTCTTCTTCTTTTCTCGACACCAAGTTAGACTCACATTAGTGATCTTATTCATTGTAGCTATCTTCTGAAGTTCCTATATTCACAAAGAAACTGGTGGTTAATACTTGAAGGCATGAATTGAAGATGAGGCAGGAAACATAGTCCAGGCTCCATTTTTTAGTGGGAATCAACAAAACTTAAAAGCATTATCTATCAGTTGTTATATGAAGTGTGTTCAATATTTTAGATTTATAAGAAATTGACAAAGTAGGGAGGTTGAAAGATAATCCAATAAACTGGTTAGTTCACATTCTTTGTACTCTGGACACCCCAGTTATTTCACTGGCACTTCCTGGTCCCTAGAAACCCTTTGGAGCACAAAACTGAGAATAACCTTTGAGTATCAACAGGTGCAGCCTCAAAACACAACAAGAAACTGACAAACAAAATCAGCCATAGTAACAGAATATCAAAATCATGTGAACCATTAGTATAGTAAAATCTACAAGGTTTTTTTTTTTTTCAAATAAGTCTTGTTTGGAGATATTGGTACCATGATGCTGTGATAATCTAAACTTAAAATTAGAATATAAAAGTAAATGTCAGAGATAGTTTAGGTTAATATAAACAAAATAATAGCTAGAGATCAAGCTATCCAGGGAAAACTTTTTGAGCAAATAAAGAGAAAGGGCCTTCACTAGTTGTGGAAAGAGATGGGATGTTGTATGTTCTGAGTCAAAGCTGACAAAGGGTGATACCAACTAAGTAGAAATGTAAATTCTTTAGTTTCCCCTCAGACATAATAAAGGAAAATTCTGGCAGTGGTAGAAAAAAACGGTATTTCTCATGTAACTAAATCTTACTGCAGCACTAAAACAGAATAAAGTCTGAGAACAGCCTATTCAAATGTTTAGATTTTTAAAAAAAGACATTGATTTCTTGTTTTTGCTAAATTTACAGGTTCATTGTCAACTAGTCTTAAGGTGATTTCAAGTTTACAAAGATTTTCAATGTTTCTGTAACAGGAATATTTAAAAATTTCAATAAATACAAATGCCTATGCAATTTATTTGTCCTTTGCATTTTTAAGAAGTTTACTTCTTTTATAGTAAATATAAATTAAAAATATAATAAAGGATTAGCAATGACTTGGAAATAAATATTCCTATACATATAGAGAAATGACATTGAATGTATTGGCACCAAATATGGATTTTTGTCTAGTTATGTTTTTACACATCCAATTGCTCAGAAAAAGCTAAAGACATTACTACTTTTTATTTTCGATTAGATCCACAGCTGGTAAGTGTAATGTCACCTTTTTTATGACTCTCTAAATTTTATGTATTTGATCGTAGAATATTTATTGTCCCCATTTCACATTCACTCTTGTATTTAGCCAATTAATTCTTATAGGTTAATCTTAAACACAGTTGTAGCAAGATTCCTTCCTTGGTTCAATAGTTTGCTAGCACAAAATATTAACAATAAGCCTAGGGAGTTATTCTTAATCTAAAACAAAACAAGCAACAACAATAAAAGGTAGTCTGGGAAGACAGACAGTGATGTGATGATAGTTTCTATGGAAACTAAGCTCCTTCATAGGTTTGAGTTGTGCATAGAAGAATAGGATATTAGACACTGGATTAACTTGCCATTTTATTCATCAGTGTTGTAGTTCAAATGTTTTATATGTTCTCCCAAAGATTAATTTATTTTCACTTAAAGATAAGACTACTTTGAGAAGAAAACTTTTTCCTCCCAGGTTTTCAATTCATCTGCAAGGTGATTATAAAGTCCTCAGTAATATATGAAACTTTAAATAATAAATACACGCATGAAAATGTGCAAAGCCAACAGAATCTTTCTTGACTCCTTTAAAACAGGAAATAAAGAGATGAAAGAAATCCTGCAGTCTATCTTAGCAGAAGAGTTTGTGGTAAGAACTGTGAATAGTTACATTCTTAGCAGAATCTCTTATAAATTAGTTTTACCTGAAATGAGAGTCACCCTTATTTTACCTGTCTTCATCACAGTGCTCATAAAACATTAGCAAGTGTCTTCCTTCAGTGTCTGGCAATATATTTCTTTTTCATCTTCATTAGTTAAAAAGATACTGTGCTGTTTATAATGTCACCTGTGTAATCATTAAGGGATATTTTGAGCTCCAACTATTCTCTCTGATGACAAACAGACATTAAGGAGTCACTGGGACACTGTTACATGGCTCTGACCCTGTCAACTCAGTTTCCTATCAGTTATAATGGTGTCTTGTCTTATCTTAGAAACATCTTGTTTCTCTTATGAGGAAACATATAATCTCTAATAGATTTCAATCTTTAAAAAGTTTGATAATAAGTAGATCTTCTCTATATTAGACTCCATTCAAATCACAGATTGAAAATATTACTGTCCAACTAAACACAGCATAATATAAATCTTCTGATCCTTCTGTTTCTGCTCCATTATTTCTTTTTTTAATTTTCTTGAATTTTTTTTGGAGGGGGAACACAGTGGTGTTTAGGAGTTACTACTGGATCTGTGCTCAAGAATTACCCCTGGCAGGCTTTGGGTACCAAATGGGATACTGGGGATCAAACGTGGGCTGGTCACATGCAAAACAAATGCTCTACCCACTGTGATATTACTCTGGCCCTCCTATTTTTAATTTTTATGAGATCAGATGGAGCACACCCAAGGATACTCAGGGATTACTCCTGATTCTGTGCTCAGGGATCAGGGGATCATATGGGGTGCTGGAAACCAAGTCTCAATAGGACATATACAAGGCAAATATCTTATCCACTCTATTATAGCCCAAGCCAATTTATTCTATTCATTTCTAAGCTTTTGTTTCACTGTGCCATTAATATATTTCATTTTAGTATATTATAAATTTAAAAAAATTTCCGGGCCCGGGAGATAGCATGGAGGTAAGGTGTTTGCCTTTCATGCAAAAGGTCATCGGTTCGAATCCCGGTGCCCCATATGGTCCCCCGTGCCTGCCAGGAGCAATTTCTGAGCATGGAGTGAGGAGTAACCCCTGAGCACTGCCGGGTGTGACCCAAAAACCAAAAAAAAAAAATTCCATCTGGATCCCTCTTGCTCATTTTTAAAATAATGACTTAGTGAAGAAAGTTTTTTCTTAGTGAAGGAAAGTATTTCTTTTTCCTTTATTTGCTCCAGGAGTTTTGTGTTTTAAAAAAATAGAGTCTGGATGGAGAGAGTGTCTAGTGCTTGGTTGAAGGATCCTGACTTGCCTGCAGCCAATTACAGTTAAATTTCCATTTTAACTGCATGTGGCCCCAAAAAATCTAAGGATGAGTGATTTGTGATCCCTGAGCACTCCATCAGAAATATCAAGGTGTGGTTCAAACCCTTCCCTCCAAAACATAATATTTGGAGATAAATCTCACAAATTAGAATTAAGGAAAACAGTTTGGAAAAAATAAGGTATCTGAATTAATTGTTGCTATTAGTATCAAATATTGTTTATTTTAGAGCCACACCCTGTAGTAGTCAAAGCTGACTTCTGATTCTATGTGCTTAGGAATCAGCCCTGGTAGTGTGCGGTAAATCATACACAGCACCAGGAATAGAATCAGTGTGGATCACATGCAAGGCCCATGCCTTAACCCCTGTTCTACACTTTAGTCCCATGTCCAATAACTCCATCCATTTAAATATACTTTAATTAAGTTTTGAATTTGGCATTTTAGATACATACAGTGCTATGTAAAAGTAGTTCAAATATAATAAAATCTGAAGAATCAAAGTTTACATTTATTTTAAATTATTTTTTTATAATAGTACCATTGCTATTATTTTATACATTCGGTACCACTGTGTAGAAGTGTGGATAAATCTTCAAATCCCAATCCCAAGGGAAGAGGGGAAGCAGGTCTGGAGCAGGGTTACCACAGGAAATAATCTAAACTAGGCGAGAGAGAGATGAACCAGGTCCAGGGACCAGGAAGCCCATCAGGACTATAGTCTTTATTGCAAAGATAGAGCCACACCCATGGGTGGAGAATAAGATGGGGAAAGAACCTATCCTGAAGTCTTTCCTGCCCAGGAGGGTTTTTGATATGTAAAAGGAGAGAGGAGATAAGTAGACTTGTATTTGTGGTTTGGATGTCCAAGGGTTAATTTGAAACACTGTATTCACTAAAGGAATGTGTGATTTTTGAAAATATTTTTAATACTAATTCTTAAAGAAATTTTGTCTTTAGATTTATTGTCTATCCAAGATCTATTCAAAGTTCAAATACATGCCCACAGTTTCCTCAGCTAAGATAGTATGAAAAGACATTGTACTCAAATTACAATATAGTAATTAAGTTTAAAAATATCCAAGGTAGTTGATTTTAGAGATTTAGAATAATTTTGGTGTGTGCATGTTTGAAAAATATAAATGATGTAAAAGATTATTAAGGAGACACTTGTAAAGTTATTCTCTCAATGGGTGCTTATATTGCACAAACATATGCCATATCAAAAACAAAATAGTCCACACAAAAAATACTTCCAGATAAAGATTCATATCTATGCCTTCTCCTATATGAATTCCTGTCTTCCCCAACATCTACAGTGACATAGTGACCAAAGTCTAAAACAAGTCTTGATCAAGCTCAGCAACTTGATTATTTTATCCACAATATGTCCAATATGCAGCATCGAGATAATACTTAATAATCATGATAAGGATTCTGATTTTGGAAAGCAAATCTCTAGTTGTTAATTCACTAAAATCCCATGAGATAATATAATCACATACTGGCAACAGTGTGGAATTGCAGCATACTGTTCCTTGCTGGAAGTAGAAAATGGTACAACTACTTTAAAAAAACTATTGGTACACTGTCCAAAATATATAAACTCAGCTACTAACAAATATGCATTGCAGGAACCATGTAGGATTGTTTATAGGGGCATGATTATTTTTGGACCAAATTTGAGTCAACTAATATAACACATGTACACATTATATTTAGAAAGTCGGGCAGATTCATGAAATTAGAATAAAGAGACTGACCAAAAATAGCAATAGTAAAATTGAGTAACTGATGCCACAGAGGCATTATTCAGTCTAAATTTATTGTTAGATAAATAGAAATTAATAGACCATTTTATAGACAGAAAGAAGGTTGAAGACAGAGAAGTCTAGTGAGTGACATAAGAAAGCTGATCTTGGGGCTGGAGAGATAGCATGGAGGCAATGGTGTTTGCCTTGCATGCAGAAGGATGGTGGTTCAAATCCCGGCATCCCACATGGGCCCCCGTGCCTGCCAGGAGTGATTTCTGAGTGTAAAACAAGGAGTGCTGAGTGCTGAGTGCTGCCAGGTGTGACCCACCAAGAAAAAGATAACAAAAAAAAAAAAGAAAAGAAAACTGATCTTTAGTATTTGGGGTATAAAATTGATAAGATCAAAGTTACCTTTCCTAAAAATAATAAAAACATGGCAGCACAAGAGAGGATTCTCAATGTCTTGATCAGGTCTAAGCTATGAAACTAGGTATACATTTCATAATTTAAGTTGGTATTTTAAAAATCTGGGAAGATTTAATTTGTAAGCTATACATTTTGGGGCGGGGGTATTCTTTCTGTTCAAGTTTGGCCCCAGATGTTGTCTGGGAATGAGTTACCCAATAATAGAGCACTTGCTCTCTTCTGAGCCAGGAAGTAAAAATTTACTAAACTTAAATTTGCCATCTTCTTAGAAAACATAACATCCTCTTTAGATAAGTGTACACTTTTTATTTAGAATAATATGCAGAGAGCTTACATTTTAGTTGACCTTTAAAATGAAGCGTTTATAAAACTAAACAAGTTTGGTGAGGTGTAGCTGATATTGCAAATTCTAAACGTCATTTCAAAAGCTAACATTCCGTTTTTTGATGAATACACTATGGTGGAGAACATCCGGTAAGGTGTTCTCTTTTTAATCACACTTCATTAATGAAATCCAGAAAAGAAAACTTACGCAGTGATCTTTTCACTTTGTGTCTCACTTCTCTGGTTAATGACACAGACTAGTCTTTTGTTACAAACTGGAGAGATACTACAGCAGACAAGGTGCTTGCCTTGTACACAGATGTCCAGGGTTAAATCCCTGGCACTCAATAGTTACTTGAGCACTGCCAGGAAAGCACAGAGCCAGGAATAAGCATTGACAGGTGTTGTCTTTAAACAGAAATAGAAAAAAATTTTTTAAAAGAAGCATATTGTTGAATGTGATAAAATTATCTTTTCAAATGGACTACAGAAAAGTCTGTTTTATAAATGAGTCTCAACTTATAGCCACGTAATTATAGAGATGGTTGATTTCCCTTTACTGACAATTTTTATCTCCTAAGAAACTGAAATCTAGTTTGCATGTAATATCACATTAGTTCAGGCATATAACAATTGACTGATAGATCTATAGTATCCGTGATTAAAATAATATATCTAATTCATAATTGTGGGCAACAGTGGGTAGTATGCTTATCTTGCAACCTAAGTTGAATACCCAGCAATGCATATTGTTGTCAAAAATCACCAGGGGTCAGAGGCAAAAATAAGCCCTGAACATCACCTAGTATGTCTCCAAGACCTAAATAAATAAGTATAGTTACAGTTTTTGTTTGTCATCAGTAAACATTGGTGTAAAAATAAAATTCACTTAAATTTTGGTATTCTACTGTTATCCTTGTTTTCTAAGGACAGCTAAATTCAAAGTAAATATAACAATTGATGAGGAAAACACATAGATGTACATAATAAAATGAGTTATCGAGGCTTATTCCTATATCAAGAATAAGGTCCAATCATGGTTGTTAATACAAAAGGTTGTGGAAAAATTTTCACAAAACAAATAGGTGAAAAAGTATAAAAGCAAGATACATTTTTTCCAGAGGTAACTTCACAATAATGAGATGACTTTACAGTACTTCACTAGAGCAGATAATTAAACAATTGCATTAATTGTAAGTTGACAAAGCACCAGGAAACCTGATGAATTGCTAGCACAGGTTACAAAGGGTGTACAGCTAAATTTATAATAATTTTTCTAGAACAGCAATGAAAACTTGAATTTTCTTCCAAGTTATGCATGAAAATTAATTGCATGATTTAACTTATCATAATATTGCACTTATGTGAAAATTTTCCTTTTAGGAAATGATATATTGATGATAGGAGACAAATTTTGATGTGTCTAAATTCCTAATAAATAGGAAATTCAAGTTCCTGTTTTTGTTGTTTGTTTTTTAGACTACACCCGGTGACGTTCAGGGGTTACTCCTGGATAGGTGCTCTGAAATCGCTCCTGGCTTGGGGGATCATATGGAACTCTAGGGTCTGTCCTAGGCTAGCGGGTAAGACCTTATGGCCTGCTCCACCACTCCAGTTCCATCAAATATGTTTTCCTATAATTACATTTTTCCATTCAGATATTGCCACCACTATTTTAAGTGTTCAGTAAAAAGTAGCTACTCAGGATTATCTGATTCCTGAGTTCAATATCTCTGCTAGATCCATTACCATCTTGAAATAATAAATGTCTCCCACATTCAAACTACAGAGACGGTTCCTTGGAGCTGTCATTACGAGAACATTGTTTTCAAAGGTTTAATATGAATGTTCACTGGAATTGTATAAGCCTTGAAAGTGATTAGAACTTTGCATCAACTTTTCCATCATCCCAGCACTTTTATATTCTACTAAAAAGTCCAACTGATTTATTCAGCATGACTTCAACAATTAAAGAAATTCAGACAGTTTTATGATCCTACCTTTCATGTACCTTTTTCTTCTTGCCCATAGCTCTAAAATCCATTAAACCCTGGAAGTTTCCAAAAGTGAATGCTCCAGAAATTGGAATTCTCCTAAATGAAGCAGCCTAAGAAATCACGCTACTGGGAATATAGATTGAGCTGCTACTTACTCAAAGCAAATAGGAAGATTCCAGCTCAGTAATACTGAATGAAACAATAGGAAGTCAGCTTGCCTCCCTGTTGTGGAGTAATATTGTATGATTTTCCCTTCTAAACAGGAAATGAGGACAAATGCAACTTACATAGTTATATAGGGAACAGTTAATTTTGATGAAGTGATGCCTATTTCAGTCTAGGTAATAGATAGAAAGTCATTCGAGTTTCACTAAAATGCTAAAAATTAACCAAAGAAACCATAAACCCAAAGACTCTCAGTGAATTTTAGAAAAGCTGCTCAAATTATTTTAAAAACAAATGTAAAATTGCCTTATGGTATTAATATTATACACATCAAATCATAGCTGGAAAAATTACACTCATGGAAGATAGAGGTAAAGAAGATGGGAAGGAAAGGAAAGAGATAGGAAGGCACAGGAGAAAGGAAGGAGAAAAAGAGGAGAAAATAGATATAAAATAAAATGGGCTTCATGGAAATTAAAAAATTAAAGTAATATTGAAAAAATTAAAGAGCAGAGGTAATTCTAAACAAATTCAAATGGATGAAGCTGAAAATGTAGAGGAAGGAGTCAGAGCAATGGCACAGGTGGTAGGGCTTTTGCCTTACACGTCCTAACCTAGAACAGACTGCAGTTCAATCCCCGGCATCTTATATGGTCCCTCAAGCCAGGGGCAATTTCTGAGTGCATAGTCAGGAAACCCCTGAGTATCCCCGGGTGTGACCCAAAAACCAAAACAAAAAACAAACAACAAAAAATAAAATGTAGAAGAAAAATAATATGGAACTATTTAAGTAGAAATAATAATAAAAATAAAGAAATGGAGAGAAAAGCAAAAGTATTTCATGCACATATATTTATATTAGTTAGGTTTTAAAAAATATTAGATATAAAACTAGTAATACATATCTTTGTTTATTTACAGATATTTAAATAACTATGACGTTTTCTAGGTAGACTAACTAAAAGAGAAAGAGGGTTTCTTTTTTTCAAATTTCAGATAAAGCAATTAAAGTAGGTTCTCTTCTTCCAACCAAATCGTTGTTAGGAATTGAGGAATAATAAGAAATTAGAGTGAGAGTGATAGTACAGCAGAGAGGATGCTTGCCTGCATGTGGCTAACCTGAGTCCCATCCCCAGCACCACATATGGTCTCCCCCAGCCCTACACCTAGTACACCAAAATGATTCCAAAACACAGAACCAAGAATCAGTTTGAGTATTACCCCGTGTATCTCAAAACCTAAAACAAAGAGAGAGAAATAATAATGCCAACAAAAGAGCAATAACAAAATACAACTGATTATTAACTTATTGATTATTAGCGATACTCTATACGCTAAATATCAAAAAAGATATGTTTATGCATCAGATAAATAGTATAATGATTTAGATACTTGGGTTGATTAAGGCAAAAACCCTGTTTTAATGCTCAGCACTGAATATAGTTACCCAAGCTCTGCCAAACTTAACTCAGAGCACAGAGCCAGAAGCAAATCCTGAGCACAGTAGGGTGTGATCCCCCCAAATGATACAATTTTCAGAATACTTATATAAATAGTTTAATTTAAAATAAAAACTTGAGGAAGGAGAAAGATAGAGGGTATTCATGGTGGGAAGAAAAGGTTGCACTGGTGAAGGGGGGTGTATATTTTATGACTGAAACCCAACTACAAACATGTTTGTAGTCATGTTACTTAAATAAATATATTAATAAAAATTGGGAAGCAAAAAATAAAGAAAGAAAAATAAAGAAAACACTTTATTACTTAGACAACAATGAGAAGTATAGTATTAAAATTATTAAAACAGTTTTTTAAATTCCAGGCATTACTCCTAAGCCTTCTCTGACATATGAACAGTCCAGCTTTACGACTAATATTCATAAGCCAACAAGCTATTGAATTGCCCATTGATTTCTGACTGAAAACTCTGAAGCCTCAGAATGGGGATAGGCAGATTCTCCTCCCTGCTAGGAGGTCTGCTCTTCCTACAGATAAACAGCTATACCACAGCTCTGTAGTGCTCCTGTGCCTCCCAATTTCACAGTAGTGACAGCTCATTAGGAGCACAACTACTCTGATAAGAAAGTTGTATAGAAAGAAGTTCAAGCCCAGTAGTACAATGAGTGAAAACAATAAGACAGAAGATTCATCCAGCACCAACCAGCTCATGAATCCTCAGCAACTTTAGTCACGCCATTGTGAGAGATAACAAATATCACAAATTGGCCTTACATGATCTATTTTCTGATACTTTAATTTATCATTTTGTTTTAACAAGCAACATGAAGTACATTTTTTGTGCCTGCTAAGGGAGTATATTTGGATGGGGGAAGGGCTAGAGACATTGTTGAAGAGGTCACACTGATGGTGAGAACACCAAATGTCTGAAACAACATTTGTACTTTTATTTTTAATTAATTAATTAATTTGTTTTGGGTAGTACTTAGGGATTATTCTAGAGTCTGTACTCAGGTAACTATCACTCCTGGTAGAGTTCAGAGGTCCATCTGTGGTACCAGAGAGTGAGTCCAAGTTAGCCACATGCAAGGCCATGAAAGTACCCTTTCTCTGTTATTTTAATTTTGACATGAATAGAAATATTGGAAGGACATATAAAATATACATGTGCTGTTAGATACCTTTACAATACAAGAAAGATTAAGGCTACAGATGTTGAACTCTGGAACCATTCTATATAAGTTTTGTCCGTTTGAACTTTCTGTGCACTAATGAAAGGATCATTTTCATACTCTACAATATGAGAAACTGAAATAAAACCACTTACATTTTTATTTACCCCCATTTGATACTACTTTATTTAATAAATACAATATAGGATTACACAGTTCAGTAAAATAACATCTATTTAAATCTCTACAGTCAATTCTCTTTGTTCAAAGATCTCCAGTAAACCACCAGGAGCAAAGCAACTTAAGGAGTCATTGGACATTTCTGACTGGTCCTGGATGTAAAAACCTACAAACTACAAACACAGAGATATATTGGAACACTCAACTTGAACAGAGCCTGCCCCAGAGTGGCTTCTATTGGGGCTTAATGAAGAAAAGGCTTCACATTGTCGTATTCTGCAGTTGGTGGGAAGCAGAAGGAGGTGCAGGCTGTTTGGCTGTGACTTATGTCCTTGTTTTGTGTGTGCTCAAATGAAATTATGAAGTGACTTCTCTTTGGCTCATGTTACTATGGCCTCACAGTAACCCTGTCTGAGGCTGGTGTTTTGTGAAATTGTTTATTTTCAGAGTGAGGAAAGTATCTTCTGGCTGAGTGGCAGGCTGGATTTTGAGTGTCAGCATGGCTTCTTCCTCCCTGCGTCTCTCTCACTCTTACCCACATAAGTCCAAGTAATATAGTATCGACCTCCTGCCCCTGAGACTGTATATCAGCATTTGGCAATTCACCAAATAGCCAATGTGGAGAATAACCCATTTTCCAAATATATCCAATTTTGTTAAATAATGTAGTTTTTTTGATTAGGTCTTATTCTCCTCCCTGGACAATATTTTCATGTCCTATTTTCTGGAGAGTGAAACAGGGAGAGAATAGCAGCAGGTTCTATTCTAGGACCTTTTCCTCCCCACTTTTCAGTGTGCACTGCCTGATTCATCCTTGCCTACAAAGTCTGTCTCCCCTTAGCTTGAATGGCCCCCTAGTGTCACCCTGTTAACACTTGACCTCCCGTCTCAGTTTCACCCTCCCAACACATGTTGTTAATTATTATTGATGCAAACCTTCACCCATGGTCTCTTTTAGGTCTGATACTGCAGCCTTCAAACTCTTCTTCCAGTCACTGACACCTGAGCAATTACAAAGGGATAATTTGGGTGGCCCAGATGCCAAAATGTTCTTTTCAACTGAAAAAAATTCAAACTCACATCTTCCTTTCTTTAGGTGTCTGCCTTCCCTTTCCTCAGAACATTAACTCTAGGAATCATGCAGCTCATTTAAGATATAAATGGGGAATTTTGTTCACAATTCAAAATCAAACTCCATGGGAGTTTCCCCATGGAAATATTCTAATCAGCAAGGTAGTTCCTGGTTCCAAAATATAAATCAAATATTAGATCACATGCCTATCATGTACTAGGTCTTGGGTTTTGTCTCTGGCATCATATTCCTCTTTCTAGAACTACTGTTTGTGACAAGAAAGAAGCAAGGAAGGAAGGAGGAAGGAAGAAAGGAAGGAAGGAAGGAAGGAAGGAAGGAAGGAAGGAAGGAAGGAAGGAAGGAAGGAAGGGAGGAAGGAAGGGAAGAAGGTAGGGAGGGAGGGAAGAAAAGATGAAAAGAGGGAGGTAGGAAGGGAGAACAGAAGTCAATCTGTTATCCCCAGACTTTATTGGGAATCCTAATTTCCATGAGTTCTTTAATATAAGCTACAAAAGGACTTCCTAAGTGACAATATATTGTCTATTGTCTATTTTTCCTTTGGGCAAAGTCAATTAGCCAAGATAAGATTTTTTATTCTCCCCTTTCCCTAGACTCTATAATAGTTTTGGAGGTTGCACACCCAGGAGTGCTTAGAGTTTATTCCTGGCTCTGCGCTTAGGGCTTACTCACCCAGGTCTGCCACATGTCACACTCTACTAGGCTCCAACACCTCCTCCCAAATTTTAAAAAGTCCCTTAATATTCTTAAGGCAATGTTTATTTCAGGTTGAATCCTGGCCTTGCTCTTGCACTTTGCATCATCAGTAGTCTTCCTTTCAATAACCTGATCCGACCTTCCTTGTATACATGTATGAGGATCATAGTAATGGTTCCATGTGCTTTACACTGAAATTAAAAAAATAAAGCATATTCAAAATAAGTGAACTTGCACAAAATTATAAATGGATACAAATTATAAATACATATATATACATACACATACGCATATATACATTGGTGTTTGGGCCACCCGGTGACTCTCAGGAATTACTCCTAGCTATGCACTCAGAAATTGCTCTTGGCTTGGGGAACCATATAAAACAGTGGTCGGCAACCTTTTTTTTCAACTGAGCCAAATCTCATCAAAACCATGATTGGAATTTATTTTGAGAGCCACACTTGGGGGGGGGG
>PVKC010020520.1:0-18574 GCA_004027635.1 Crocidura indochinensis
TTTGTTTGTTTTGTTTTTGGGCCACACCCAGCGGTGCTCAGGGGTTACTCCTGGCTGTCTGCTCAGAAACAGCTCCTGGCAGGCACGGGGGTGGGGTTGGGTGGGGGGGCATATGGGACACTGGGGATTCGAACCAACCACCTTTGGTCCTAGATCAGCTGCTTGCAAGGCAAACACCGCTGTGCTATCTCTCAGGGTCCGCTCAGGGCTTTTTAATGGTTTGGGCTGGTACTGAGAATCAAACCTGAGTTGGTTGAATGCAAGTTTAGTGTCCTCACTAAATACTGTCTCCCCAACCTAAAACTGTACATGATTTAGGGATACAACTTTACCCTTTTTCTAATTATATGCTATCATATCACATCAACCAACAAAGTAAAAGTTCCACATATATGAAGTCCAAAAAAGAAAAAAAGATTAGGTATTCGAATTGTATATAAAAATTGTGTGTTGGGGCTGGAGAGATAGCATGGAGGTAAGGCGTTGGCCTTTCATGCAGAAGGATGGTGGTTCAAATCCCGGCATCCCATATGTTCCCTCGTGCCTGCCAAGGGTGATTTTCTGAGCATGGAGCCAGGAATAACCCATGAGCGCTGTCGGGTGTGACCCAAAAACTAAAAAAAAAATTTAAAAAATAATAAATAAATAAATAAATAGTGTGTTTTACATTTCTCTTGTCCTTTTGGGGACAGTGCAGTGATTAAAGGATTGAAAGCCACTTCCACTGATGTTTAATCAAGCTTTCCAGCATTTTAGTGCGAGGGCTTATGGTGTGGTGCTGTTTAGAACCTTGGCGCTGAGGACTACCCAGAACCACCTGCAAATACATATATTCTATGAAATTTTATTTTTATTTTATTTTTCTCATGAATTAAATTGGTTCACATTATCAGTATGAGTTTTCAACATATTTGACTCAAAGAAGCATTTTAATGAATGTGTGATAGTTCATTAGAAGAATGAAATGGAATTAACAGAACATTGCGCTTTTCAGTAGACAGCTGGGTTGTTGTGAGTTTTGTATGTGATAAACAATGATTCTCTGAACATGTGACCTTTTTTCTCTTACAACTAATAAATATTCATTACGCTATTTTAATAGAACTTCCTGCTGGAGATATTTGGTTATGAATAAACTACTGCCTAACTTCACTGAGTGGACAATCTCATAGAAAATTATACAAACCATAATGTAATATCAAATTATATGCATATATTATACATATAGAGTGAAGAAAACAATCATAAAACAATCATGTCCTTTGACATTTTATATTAGATTACTTATCTTATTATTTAGATGTAAGCATTTTATAAAATATATTTAGATATTATTTACTTTATATTCAAGTGCCCCTTTCCAGATTTTTTATTTTTGTCCTTTTCGGTCTGTCTTATATTTAAAACTATTAAAAGGTGCTTCTTGCATTAATTTTAGGCAAGAATGAACATCGTCTAGGATTTGGGGCAACATTGATAAAAATGTATTTTTATGAGTAAAGTGGAAATGGCGTGTCATATATGTTTGACCCCTAAGTAAATACATGCCTAAATATTATCTCTGAGTGTCTATATTTGTTAGATTACAATTTTTGTCAACTTATTTATGTAAGTTTTTCTCTTAATTGCAGCTCATTATTAAAATAAACAGTAAAATGACTATGTTGTGTAGGATTCTTCTTTGTACTATTACATGTCTCCAAGTTGGAAAAGCTACATAATCATTAAGTAAAAACTCAACAAGCATTTATTTTGCATCATTACAAAATCACTCCACAGTAATGTAGTATTTTTCATTTTTTTTTCCAAATACCTTTTTATTTTCCTTAAATGTAGGCTACTCTTGAATGTAGGTCTTTGTGAGTCAGAAAAAAATTTCTCCCTTCAGGGTACTGAGAAGAAAGAAATGAATTCACTCCATATTTCCTTCACTGAAGGACATTTTCCCCGAGTTGAATTGCTAACCTTCAAATATTGGATAAGTTTTTTTTTTCATGCTTAATTCAGAAGAGAATAGCATCACATTCAATGAAAAAGATAATTCATACCAGAAGTCTTCCTTCTCCTTTGGAATCCAGAATCAATCCTCCATGTCTTCTCAAGGACTTTACTCCTTCAACGACTGCTCTGTACCACCCAGAACACCGTTCTCTTATTGTCTTCATTGTGTAAACCATTTTTTAAAACTCAGTATTCCCTGTAATTTATGAGACACTGATGAAGTCTGAATTCTCTTCTTGTTTCTCTGATGTTTCTAGTTTTCTATTCTCCTTTTGATATTATTTTTCAAAATCAAGTTTTCATTATTAATGAGTGATTACAGTTTTTCTTCCCAAAAGTCTTGCTTGCAGTATATGAGTATGTGAATCTCCAAATCTCCAATGAAAGTAATTGACAACATATATTTTGTTTCTTGTCAGATTTTAATAACTGCGTAAACAAGGCAGTCAATTGCATCATTAAGAGCTGAGGTAGTATGAGATTTCACCCCTCTTATAGATAGAGCCTGGAGTCCTTGTCAACTTGAAGAAATTGCAGAAGATGGAACTTCACCCACACTCCCCTTTAGTGACTTCTATACGGTGGTGAAATTTTAAGAGAAAATATGAAACAGGAAGGTCAGGAGGAAAGCTGCCAGGGAGTAAGGGGAAGAGGGGCCATGGGAACTCAACTAGCTAAGGTCATTAACATCAATTGGAAATCACACTATACTTATTTCTTCTATAGGTCTTGGCAAGTGGAAATACTAAACTGGACACTAACATTTATAGAGGCTGGGTGGTTGAAGGAAAGAAAGAACAAAGATTGTGGCTTCCCCAGTAATTGTAAATGATAAAAGATTTAGCACCAGGTGTGGGAGACATTTCTGTCTGACCCAGTGCAGGGAAGGCAACAATCCTATTTCTTAATATTGATCCCCAATATGCTGCATTTTATTCATAAAGATCAAATTAATACTTTTTAGCATGAATCAAGAATATAGTTTTTACAGCTTAAAAACTATGAATGTTTTACTGCCCATTTAAGCATAAATCTTAACTTTTTTGTGGTTTAGTTGATCTTACATTGTCTTATCTGGTCTCACTTCAATTTTATGTAAAGATGTTTTATTAAAAAGAAGTGAGAAAAAAGAAATGCATGCTAGAGAAAATGTGGGTTTCCCCACAGTGAGGGCAAACAGCACTTATAATAATTTATGAGAATCAGTGTGATAGTACAGTGAAGAAATGCTTGCTTGAACATGCTGACAAGTTAACCCTGGGTACAGAGCTAGGATTAAGCCCCAAGTACCATTGAGTGTGTCCCCAAACTCTTCTCTCACAAAAAAAATTGCAACCAGAATTGAAATGTATATTATACCTGGAATGAAGCGACTCTCCATTCCTCTTTAAGGGAGGGAAGAGAGAGAAGGGAAGTTTGATCACCTGAAGCCATTTGGATGTCCTTAGTATTTACTAATAATTCTCAGCCAAGGGACCACCATTTGTGGTGCTTTCCGGACAATATGTAATGCCAGATATCAAATAGGGGTTGGTCAAGGCAAGATAAGTTTCTTAACCTCTATACCATTCCTAAATTCCTTTTCTTTGAATTTTGACAGTACTGCTTACAGAAGTTTTATACTTGTGGTGCTTCTATATATTCCTTCCATGTTGTATCAAGATTTCTCTACCATGGATCCACAATCCCCCACCTTAGCCTCACCATTTGGTTACTCCTTAGCTCTCCAACTTCATTTTCATCTAATATTATTTCTTATATCAAATATTTCTTAGTATTTGTTTCCATAGCGATTGCATTTTCCCACTTTGTTTCTTTATACTCCATATATGAGCAATATTATTCAATTATACGTTTGTTCTTTTTCTCATTTCTTTCCTTACAAGTTGCAATTTACCACAAAATGTCTTTGTTGTATTTGAGTAGTATTTTATTATTATATGTCCTACATATTATATATACCATAATTCTTTGTTCACTCATCCATTGTTTGGCAATTGAGCTATTTAAAAGGTCTGTTCCCATTATTGTAAATAAGCATGTGTATTTATATGTCATTTTTTATTGGTGGTTTCTATTGTGTTTCCCATTCTTATCTGATAAGAGCTAATAATTTTCTGGTCATGAACTCTCTTATTTCAGAGATTTTTCATTTTACCTAATCATTTTATATAGAGTTGGGCTTAAGTACCCCACTATTCTATGCCTTACAAAGATTGGTTTCTTTTCATCTTGTAGGTCTCATCCAATTCTACAACCCTTCTCTCTAGCTCAACACAATATATAAGCTTTCTATTCCCTAGTTTTATTGTGAATCATGTTGAGATTTCTGTTCTAATTTGAGCTATACTGTAAGATAAATATTTCTTGGATTAATCAAAATATTATATTTTCACAATTATTATTTATTGGGTTAATGAAAGTCATTGACAGTATCTATGGTAAGTCTGATTCTCAGATCAGCAGGCATTTCTTTACAAAGTATTTCTTCTTTGCACTGGCATTATATGTATAGCCTAAGATCGTGATTTCAAATGTCCTTTAATGTATTTTTCTCTACTCAGTCAGAGACATTTTCAGTAATTTTGAAGTTTGAATGCATTAACACACGTATTTTAAAGGCTAACAAAGATGTTTAAATAACAAAAAAAATTGTTTAAAGGGGAGTAAAGAAGAAGGAAGGAAAATGATAGGCATATTTTATAGGAGTTGTGAACCCACCACATTTCATTTATTTTTCTGGAAATCACTTACCATTCCTGGGTCCTGTGTGCTTTTAAGTGAGAAGCAATCCACTGATATTCTCCAGTCAAGAGGCTAACTAGTAACTACAGTGACTTGGGTTTGTTTTCCTAAACTTTCCCGATTCTCTCAAATTTTTCCCTCAGGAAATTGTGCTAATATATTTCAGACTATGATTAATTTGGCTATAATTTTCCTGACATCTGGTTCGTATTTAAGTTTCTACATTGGGGTGTGTGTGTTTTCTTTTTAATTACTCCAATTCCTCAAACAAGTAAGTGAACTTCAGAATTATGAAACATGATGATCTGATCAGAGGAAATTAAAATGCTTTTCAGCTCCAAGTTATTTTGGGTTTACATCTGGATTGGGGTTTACATCTACTTTTCAGCCTCAAAATGTATGCAGTTAGACATTAACTTAAAAGAAGTTTTAAGAATGTAGATTACCAAACTTGGATCAGCACTTTATTTACCAGATAATCTCACATAAATAAATGACTAAATAGACCAAGAATTTGTGATACTGGTCTTATCTTTATGAGTAAACAGGTTTAGAGAAGTGCAATACAGGATTCATGAGAATTGATTACAGACTGAGAACAGATATCAAAGTTAACAATCTAGTATATTGATATTAAATAAAATAAATGGTTCCTTATCAGGGTATACTGAACACTTTAACTGTATGGAAAGAAAAATATCCAAGAGTATTTATTGTACCAGGAAGTTCCAAGTATAAGATCTAAATTTTCAGTCTGATTATTTAAGCTAGATTTTTCAGTTCTTAAAGGATATATCTTATGCTGGTTTCAGTCAGAGAAATACAGTACCAGTTTGAGGAAAAATAGTCAATATTGTAATGAAGAATATTTTTTGTCTAAGCCTCTACTTTTTGTAATTTTAAGTAACAAGTGTTATTTTTCACCTTTAGCTTTAAGGCAAATGTCTGTTCTTGATTATATTCATTTACTTTAAAATTTTTTCTTTGGGGAAGAAACTATAAGGATTTTTATAATATAAGTGTGTTTCTAAGCCAGAAACCTCTATAACCTAAATATAATTTTATTTATATTGAAAGTATAGTATTATCAACTTCTGTTTTTAGGAATGTTATCATATTTTAGGTATTGATAGTATAATAAAATATCTTGTATATAAAATTAAACACAGTCCTTAGAGATGAAGGGGTAGTTCAGTGAATAGGGCATTTGCCTTGGACATGTCAACCCATATTCTAACACTGACACTCTGTAAGGTCCCTAAGCCTACAATGAATGACTACTGAGCACAGAGCTAGGAGTGAACCCTCAGAACTGTATTCTCAAACAAAACAAAATTAAGCAAAGTCTTCTTTGGATAAATATCATTGCAACTCTATACATAAGAAAGGATGTGTCAAGAAACTTCTAGGAACATAACTTGCAACTCAACAGTAACATTTGAACATTAATATATATGTACATCTTTAATTTTTTATTAACTTCATAGAGAATATCCAATTGATATTAGCAAGAAGATAGAACAAATGTATTCAACAATTTTATATATACTCTCGAATACAGACAATACTCGAGATAGAGAAGTGATAAGAAGTACCATCACATGAAGCATTTTAAAACTAAAATATAGAATTATATTTCAAGAAATTTGTGTTCAAGAAAAATGTGTTGATATTTCAGGATACAAAGAAGCCAAATTCCTTTTGCAAAATCATGTTGAAAACAGCATCTGATTCACTTGTAGTGTTTTTCTTTGTTTGCTTTTGTTTTTGTTTCTTTTATTTTGCCAATAATGGGATATTTTTTCTCTGCCCATGCTTATCACTTCAGTGAGTGAAGATTAGAATGTTTATAAACTCAAGAAAATAGTTGGGGAAATTTGTTACTTAGAACAGGAAAATAAAATCATATTTCAATTATTGAGCATTAGATAACAGTTGACATTTATTGTGATATATTGCAAATTGGAACAGATCTGTTTACTTTAAATGTTATCCTAGAATTTTATCTCAAATACAATATGCAAATCTTACCAGAGATTTATTATTATAGCTGTTATCCTAATAAAGATATGGGTGAGAACTAATTTAATTAACTATATTGTCTGCTGTTCAATGACCTCACAGATAGTTCTGTTCATTGAAAGCCCAGTATCTTTACCCAGTTCTAATATTTGTGTTTCTCTCTACTCAGTCACAGAGAATGAAATAATCACATTTCTGAAAATAGCATTGACTTTAGGAAACTGATCCTATTCAGATTCTATCCTATAAAGCACAATAAACTTCATTATAAATACTTCTTTGATCAAGCAATTTGGTTTGTTGTATTTTTAGTATTTAAAACAGATGATTTAAAATTTAGAATAGAACAGAACAGGAGATACCGTAATTTGCATTCTATAAGTAGAAGGAAGTAATACAATACTAAGAAACAACAGTTAATTCTAAGGTCTATGCCACCATATTTTGTGCACTTCTAAAATGCATATAACTTCTATCTAGGTAGAGAGGTAATATACATTTTGGCCTTACCTTTACAGACACTGACTAGTTTGATGTGAAATCTTGAAATATTCACAAGTGCTTGAGGCACTTTTTATTTTGGTTCTTTTTTTTTTTTTTTTTTTTTTTTTTTTTTTTGATTTTTGGGCCACACCCAGTGACGCTCAGTGGTTACTTCTGTACTTCTGGCTATTCGCTCAGAAGTCGCTCCTGGCAGGCATGGGGGACCATATGGGGAACCTGGGGATCGAATTGCGGTCCGTCCTAGGTTAGCGCAGGCAAGGCAGGCATCTTACTTCCAGCGCCACTGCCCCGCCTCCTTATTTTGGTTCTTGAAGGAAAGCATTTTGAAAAGATAGATCTTAAATATTTGCTCCTGGTGGACCTAATCCCACAAAAGCATTTATTAAATCATTAATTTATTTTGTTTTAGGATCATTCCAAGGTCTGTTCAAGAAGTACTTCTGGTTATGAACACAGGGATCAGTTCTGCTGGGGTTTGGGGAACTCTATGGACTCCTGGGGATTGAACATCGGTTATAGCATGGGTTAACAGCATGTCAAGCACCATGCCAAATGTACTATTTTTCAAGCCTTTCCCAGTGCATTTAATGCTATCTCTGTGAAACATTTCACCTCAGCAAGTGAATGCTCTTTTTCCAGTGCTTACAACCTGTCTCTTCAAACAATATTGCTTCACTACCTTGAACTTCACTGCTTTGAGAGTGTTCCCAAGTACTTCATCAGCCCTCTGAGAGTAGAGACTGAAACTAATATTTACTTTTCACTTATTTTAAAAAATATCTAGTATAACACATCATGCCTCCTATATGGGAGGCATTTGAACATACTTAAATTAGTATATTTAGTAAGTAAAGACAACAAAGCATTTAAGATTGTACGTGTTCAAGCATGGCTGAGATTATAAAGAATAAAAAAGCATAGAAAGTAATCCTTGCTAGGATTTGTGATTTTTATTTGTGTATGCCCTACTTTATGCTAATTTTTGCATTCTCTGCATGATTTTTAAGAACGTAAGTTCTTGGCATTTGTCCTGGTTTATGACTTAAGTAGCAAGTGTCTGAGAATCCAGAGTCATTAGTATCTATTGTGTAAATCTATATTTAGTATCATAAAATCTAATGAAATCTCAAATTACAGATCATAAGAAATCGCTGATCTTAAATACTTATAGTAAATCATCAAGCTAAGTGCTTTAATTATTTTTTCTTAAAATGGATGATTTGTATTATATCTGACACTAGTAAGAAAAATTAATTCTTTGGAGGACTAAAATATGAAAAAGACTGCACATTTTAAGTGCTTTTCCTTTGGGTGAAGATTTATTTTATTTTAATGTGGGACCACTTAGTGAGTGAGGAGGTTGTAAAAGATTTTTGTGTGCACATTAAAATTTTACATGCTCTATATACTTAATATTTTACAATATATACCATTATATATATTTTAAAAAGTAGATAATCCTCAGAATGGGAATACTAATAGTGAAAATTTTTATTTGTGTATATCTCACTTGTTACAAACAGTCAGATGATGTTAGGTGTGAAAACATAAGGGATTTGAAAGAGTTCAATGGGATAATGTTTCTTAGTGTGTGGTATGGCAGAAAATTCAAATAAAACTTAATGACACCTATGAAGTATTTCTTTAATAGCTTATAATTGTTAATCTTATTTAAATTAAGATAATTAATCACGAGAATCATGATTGATTAAACATATATAATTTTGAAAAAAAATTCTAAGAGAAGTGATTATCACATCCAATAGGTAGGATTTTCCACTTGACATTCTGAAGCTGTGTGCCTATCTAATCTTATGTACAATTCCATGTATAACTTCCCCGTAATTTACCTCTAACCATAAACAGAAAGGCAATACTGAAAAAAAATTAGTCTTAGAGGACTCAATGAATGTTTTCAGACACACACTCAAATGAAATAGAAAAAAGGCTGGGGCAATAATAGGGTGGGAAGGGTGTCTGCTTTGCATGTGTATGACGCAGGTTTATTAATCAGCATCCATTACGGTCCTCTAAGTACTGCCAGGAATAATTCTTGAGTGGAGAACAAAAATGAGCCTTAAATATCGTCAGTTATTGCCTCTAAAGAGAAGGAAGGGAAACGAAGGAAGAAAGAAAGGGAGGAAGGAAAGAAGGAAGGTAGGAAGGAAAGAAGGAAGGTAAGAAGAAAGGGAGGGAGGGAGAGTGGGAGGAGGGTAGGAGGGAAGAAGGAAGGGAGGGAGGAAGGAAGGAAGAGAAAAAGGAAGGATGAAAGGAAGGGAGGGAGGAAGGAAGGGAGAGAGGAAATAAGGAGGAAAGGAAGGGTGAAATAAATGAGAAAGAGGAAATAAGGAAGGGAGAAAGATAAAGAAAGAAAGAAAAAGAAAGAAAAAAGAAAGGAAAAAGAAAGGTGTAGACAATTCCTCACTCCCCCAATCCCCTCACAAGAGGGATAGGAGAGAGAAAAGGAAATAGTAAAGGAAAGGAGGAATGAAAAAAGAGAAAAAAGAAAGAAAAATAAAATAAGATAGAAAGAACAAAAGAAAGAAGAAGAGAAAAAATGAAATTTATTTTAAATTGATGTTATGATCCTCAGTTTTGTGGGGGCAACACCTAATAAGGCTCAACTACATTATGGCACCAAGCTTGCTCAGAACCTTACATATATAAGACATGTGCTCTATCAACTGAACTATGTTCCTTGCCCTAATTTGATTTTTTTTTATATCAGATGTGTTTGCTCAATTCCAGTAGCAAGGAAAACAAAAGTAAAAATAAACAAATAGGATGAGAACTATTATAGGAATTAAGATACTTGTCTTCCATGTGGTCCCCATACATTCCTGGTAGCAACGCTCAAAACAGAGTCAGGAGTTTTCTGAAAGCACCATTGGAGGAAAAAAGAAGTCTAAGTCTTAAAACTGGATGAAGTTATGGTAATGCACAGAGGGACAATGGAAAGGAATCTGACAACTGGATATATGTATAATTTTGGAAATGAGATGACATTAACATTTAGTGAAAGGTTTGGTGAGGTTTGTTTTGGTTTTGGTTTTGGGCCTTACCTGGTGATGCTCAGGGGTTACTCCTGTCTCTGAGCTCAGAAATCGCTCCTGGATCAGGGGACCATATGGGACACAAGGAATCGAACCCAGGCCCATCCTGATCAGCCTTGTGCAATGCAAATGCCCTACAGCTGTGCTATTACTCCGGTGCTGAGTTTTATACCCCCAATTTTTTTTTTTTTTTTGGTTTTTGGACCACACCCGGTGACGCTCAGGGGTTACTCCTGGCTATTCGCTCAGAAGTCGCTCCTAGCAGGCACGGGGGACCATATGGGAAACCGGGGGATCGAACCGCGGTCCTTTCTAGGTTAGCGCAGGCAAGAGGCAAGGCAGGCACCTTACCTCCAGCGCCACCGCCCGGCCCCCTATACCCCAAATTTTTATGAAACATTTATAAATTCAAACGACAAACTAATAAATAAATAAATAATAAATGGAGATAGAGTTTGTTGAGAAAAAATGCTATTGGTCAGTCTGGAAATTTAGTCTAAATCTGATTTATATAAATTCTTAAGAAAAACCTTCTTGCCATAGAAATTTATGGCAGGAAGTGAACATCACTTTTGGAGTAGGTTTTATTTTTATCACAATAGATGACATCTATGCTACTACTACGTTTCCTTGTAGTTTCAAGGCAGAATATACTTTTATATATATCGAACGTGATATAGTTTTACCTTGCATTCCAAATATATTTGGCTTTTTTTTTTGTATCACTTCAGCTCACATAATCCAAAAATACAACTGAACTGCCTCAAAGCTTCATCTACACATTTCTTTCACAGTTAAAAATAAACATGTTCCTCCATGGTATTTGTATACTTGTACTCATAAGTGTGACTATTGCCAATTGCTACTGGGTTAAAAAACTTTTGACTGAACTAAAATCCAACAATGAACATTTTTTTAAAAAATCATGCGGTTTAAGTAAAGCAATTAAAAAAGTTAAAACAATAACAAAAATATGAAAAAATTTATTTATAAAACAGATTATTCCCAGTAGTGCTGGAAGGATCTTATGGGATTCTGGGAATCAAACTTAGTGGGTTGCATGCAAGACAAGTGCCCTACCCACTGTACTATCCATACTCAGAAACTACATTTTAAAATAAAATATTGAATTGTAATAATATTCTTAGAATTTTTAGATACCTGAATAACTTAAGATAATCTATTTCTCTGAGGTTCAATTTCTTAGTGATGATATTTATGAAATAAAATTATATCTATTTCAAATAGTTGCTGAGGATATAAAAGGAGTCAAGAATATAATTACGTTCCCCATTCCTTGCATGTGTTAGCAACCCCACTGTGTTTGGTTTTATTTCTCCCAGCCTGAACTGTACTCTTACTGTACTCGTATGCTACTGAGAAAGAAACGCACAATCAACATTTGACCAAATACAAATAAACATGTGTGTTTTAAAGATTTCACCTGGATTTCTAATTAAATAGAGCAACTCAATAACCAGTCACCCAACAGATGCATCTTTTTTTTTTCTTTTGTATTTTTGTGTGTGTGTGTGTGGGGGGCACACCTGGCGGTGCTCAGGGGTTACTCCTGGCTGTCTGCTCAGAAATAGCTCCTGGCAGACACGGGGGACCATATGGGACACCGGGATACGAACCAACCACCTTTGGTCTTGGACTGGCTGCTTGCAAGGCAAACTATGCTGTGCTATCTCTCCGGGCCCACAAATGCAATTCTTAAAGCAATGTATTATCATATTATAAAAATGTGGTATAATTTTTCCTTGTCAAGGCTACTATCATAATATTTTTCTAGCAGCCAAAATACTAAAAGTTCTAGATCATCATTCAAATCATTTAGTGCAGTAGGATTTTATAGAAGCAAATGTGTATATATATACATACATAAATATGTATATACATAAATGTTTAAAAATATATAAATGGTTGAAGTGAATTGAAAAATACATATTTACATTTTGTTAACTCTTGACACTGTTCATAGCCTTAACTTTTTGTTTGTTTGTTTGTTGGCCACACCTCGTGGCACTCAGGGGTTAGTTACTCCTGGCTCTGAGATCAGAAATCACCCCTGGCAGGCTTAGGGGATACCAATATGAGATGCCAAATATTGAAATACCAGCTTGGCTTCATGAAAGGCAAATGCCCTACCCACTGTACTATTGCTCTGGCCCTTGCTCATGGCTTTTTCCTGGGATCAGACCTAGTGAAGCTCAAGGGACCACATGAGATACTGGAATTAAACATGGGTCATCTGCATGCAACACAGGTGTCCTACTTACTTTACATCTCTCTAACTTACAATATCATATATTTTCTTATATAGTTCAGGCATGTATATATCCTTCCATTAATCCATATGATATTACCATTTGGAATTTACATTTTGGTTAATGACCAATGGAAACAAACCCTGAGATATTTTCCAATGGAAACAAACCCTGAGATATTTTCAATAGAACTGTTAACCAAGGTTGCTCAAACATGTGTGTGTGTGTGTGTGTATGTGTATAAGAGTGTATGCATGTGTATAGAATGAGCCTAGGGATAGTGGTAGAGGAATAGTGACAATTTGCTGATGAGTGTGGTACAATAGTATTGAAAACTAAATACTATTAATTTAAGCCAGGATATTTATAGTGCAATACTAAATTGTTTGAAAATAAATGTTCAATTTCAAAGGCTGGTTATAAATATTTTATTTGGAAGAAAAAAGAGATGGTATCTCATAAACAGAAAAAAACATGGTGAACTGTTTTACCCCAGTTTATTGGGAAATTTTCTTCTTTGAGACTTGCTTCACTGCAAAGAAGGCCAGTACTATTATTGTGTTTTTAGATTTGATGTTACTAGAAAAACACTTGTCCCTTTCCATCTTTTAAGAATCTTAAGAGCACACATTTACTTTAAAAAATTAGTATTTTATACTAAGAAACATGCTTTACCTGTGGTTGTAATTATTAGCTCTCTTGAACTCTTTCTTCAGAGAAAATTTAAAAGCAATATAGGGTTATAAATAAATGTGATAGCCTTTTATATGAACTCTTCTCATCAATTTCTGAAATACAAAAGTAATAATAGGTGTTTTTGCTGATTGTTATAAGTTTCAATAATTTTTAAGCATTATACTTCCATTCAAGGTGACATTAATGATAAACCGAGGATGACTGCTCTGTAAATATTAATAGCTAAGAACATTCTGTTTTCAGTCAATGTATTCTAAATTTGGGCTCAACAGTGGATTATAAGGCATAAATGACTGAATAAACTCAAAGGGTGGCCATATTTATCAATATAATTAATATAATTGGATGCAATTATTATTTTGCATTTGCTTTTTAAATGTCTTGCTTTATTTGGTTGAGAGACTATTAGCACCATAGCACTGCATTTAATGCCTTATTTTCTCAGAAGTATGCTCTGGAATTGTAATACATATTAACTTTTATAACTAAAACACATTATACTTACTTATAGCTAGGAAATAATTAATACACATTGAAACAAAGTATCAGAAAAGTAAAACAATAAAAAATATAGTTCCTATGCACATTAAAAATCTATTCCATTATTCAAAACACAGACATGCTAAAAATATGTTTTACACATTTGTATTTGTATAAATGTCAATATATTTAAAATTAAATTTCTGATTCATATGGTAAATCTAGGGCCAAGATTGATGAAAAGTCAAGTCTTATATATTAAATTGCCTTGTCGGGCCCGGGAGATAGCATGGAGGTAAGGCGTTTGCCTTTCATGCAAAAGGTCATCGGTTCGAATCCCGGTGCCCCATATGGTCCCCTGTGCCTGTCAGGAGCGCTTTCTGAGCATGGAGCCAGGAGTGACCCCTGAGTACTGGCGGGTGTGACCCAAAAACCACACAAAAAAAATTACCTTGTCTAGCTCATTGCTATTTAAGGAACATGCCAAATGGATAGCATGATTAAGAGAAAGAATTTGGAATTAGAACTACACAATTTTCTAAAGAATATCATCATTTTAGGGTGCTTTCTTTAGCCACTTAATAATTTCTATAAAGAAAGAAAAAACAGAGTGAAGCTTTTCACTAATAAGTAGAATCTAGGACTGGAGCACTAACACACTATATAGTAGATATAAAGTTTTCCTTGAATGTGGCCTACCAGGTTTCAATCCTTAATACCTTATATGGTCCTCTGGTTTCCTCTAGGAATAATCCCTAAACTTGGAGTAAGGAGTAAGTCCTGAATCTCACTCAGTGTATCTCATTCCCAAATAATATCTATTAGAATATAGAGATTCACCATCAGATAAGGGGCTAATCTCCAAAATATACAAGACACGGACAGAACTTTACAAGAAAAAGATCTAATCCCATCAAAAACGGGGAGAAGAAATGGACAGACACTTTGACAAAGAATAAATACAAATGGACAGAAGACACATGAAAAAATGCTCCACATCACTAATCATCAGGGAGATGCAAATCAAAACAACTATGAGGTACCACCTCACACCCCAGAGAATGGCACACATCACAAAGAATGAGAACAAGTAGTGTTGGCGGGGATGTGGAGAGAAAGGATCTCTTATCCACTGCTGGTGGGAATGCTGTTTAGTTCAACCTTTATGGAAAGCAATATGGAGATTTCTCCAAAAACCGGAATATTCCACTCCTAGGAATATATCCTAGGAACACAAAAATACAATACAAAAATCCTTTCCTTACACCTATATTCATTGCAGCACTATTTACCATAGCAAGACTCTAGAAACAGCCAAGATACCCTTCAACAGATGAATAGCTAAAGAAACTGTGGTACACATACATAGTAGAATGTTATGCAGCTGTCAGGAGAGATGAAGTCATGAAATTTTCCTATACATGGATGTACATGGAATCTATTATGCTAACTGAAATATGTCAGAGAGAGAGAGAGAGAGAGAGATAGAGAGAGAGAGAGAGAAAGACGCAGAATGGTCTCACTCATCTATGGGTTTTTATGAAAAAATGAAAGACATTCTTCCAATAATAATTTTCAGACACAAAGGAGAAAAGAGCTGGAAGATACAGCTCACCTCATGAAGCTCACCACAAACAGGGATGAGTTTAGTTAGAGAAATAACTACGTTTTGAACTATCCTAATAATGAGAATGTACCCGGGAAATAGAAACCCTGTCTAGAGTACAGGCGGGGCTTGGTTGGGGGGGAGGGAGATTTGGGACATTGGTGATGGGAATGTTGCACTGGAGATGGGTGGTGTTCTTTACATGACTGAAACCCAAACACAATCATGTGTTTAATCAAGGTGTCTAAATAAAATATATTAAAAAATCTTACAGAAATAACAATATATACATGTCTACATCAATATTAGAATATATGCTATATAAATATATTATAAAGTTTAGTAAAATTAAGCTAATGCTTTATAAAGAATATGAATTAAAGTATCTGTATTTTCAAGTAAAATTCATAAAATTTTGTACAGTGTCATTTTAATTAATTCATATTATGGAGGCAATTATATTAATTATTTGAAAAGTAATGCATGGAAATGGGAGAATATAGAATAAAAAGTTAAAAAGTCTTTTTTGAAGGAAGATAAAATGCTGATTATATTTTAATGTCGTACATCTATTGTAATATTTAAAAATTAAATTTATGAAAATGAAGAAAAGGTGATAGAATATGTAGCTATAAAGTTATAAAAATGATAAATATATACCTATAAAAGAGTGCAAATAATGGTTTAAAATTTTTATTGATTCTTTTTTTTTGTTTGTTTGTTTTAGGGCCACACCCAGTGACGCTCAGGGGTTACTCCTGGCTATTCACTCAGAAGTCGCTCCTGGCAGGCACGGGGGACCATATGGGGAACCGGGGGATCGAACCGCTGTCCGTCCTAAGTTAGTGCAGGTAAGGCAAGGCACCTTACCTCCAGCGCCACTGCCCGGCTATTGATTCTATTTAATTTTTTTTTTTTTGATTTTTGGGTCACACCTGGCAGTGCTCAGGGGTTACTCCTGGCTCCATGCTCAGAAATTGCTCCTGGCAGGCACAGGGGACCATATGGGGCACCGGGATTCGAACCGATGACCTTTTGCATGAAAGGCAAACGCCTTACCTCCATGCTATCTCCCAGGCCCCCGGCTATTGATTCTTAAGTAAAGAATATTTCTATAGACTAGAGCAATATGAGTAGGGTTTTTGCTTTGCATGCAGGCAATTCATGTAAGATCTTAGGTACCCCATTTGCTCCCTAATCTTCCAAGAGTGATCCCTGAGCATAGAATCAGGAATAAGCCCTGAGCACTGCAGTGTGGCCCCCAAATTAAAATATATTAAAAATCCTAGACAATGCTGGAATGATATATAGTCATAGTAGTAATATCCTCCATGCATTTGGTGATTATTTCTACTTGTTTGTTTACATAAGAAAGAATATTTTCTGATGAAAAGGGAGATGAGAAAACAATTTTTATAATCTTTGGATTCATCCAATCATCCATCTAACCATCCTTCTACTTGTTCTCCTATTTATTTTATTTATTTATTTATTTATTTATTTATTTATTTATTTGATTTTTGGGCCACACCCGGTGACGCTCAGGGGTTACTCCTGGCTATTCGCTCAGAAGTCGTTCCTGGCAGGCACGGTGGACCATATGGGGAACCGGGGGACCGAACCGCGGTCCGTCCTAGGTTAGTGCAGGCACCTTACCTCCAGCACCACCACACGGCCCCCTGTTCTATTTATTTAAAGAATTGATTTATACAACTACACTTTTAAGGCAGGCCCTACATACAAAAGATAAGCCACCAGGAATGAAAGACTAGAACTTTTAGACATGTATTTCACTGCTGTTTATTGGATACACTTTTTCTTCAGAGAAGCATCAGTGTACTTTGAAGACATTTAAACTAATTTAAATAAACCCATAAGTATAGTGTAGATGTTTATTTTTATCCCTTCGTTGCATACTTTAATCATGTCTGATAAATGACCGCCTAGTAAAATATATAGAATTTTTATTAAATATTTGGTAATTATCACAAAGCTATGTTGCTATATGAAAAACAAAACAAAACATAGTCGGGTGTTTCTAAATGTTTTTCTCCTATATATCTCAATGTTTCTTCTGATTTCAGAAATATATAGATAAATAAATATATAAAGATAAAAGCAATTATATTTTGCAAAAAATGTAAAATTCATGTCTCTAATAATTTAGGATTATTCGTCATTGACATATTAAACTTTTAAATTTAATGAAATCATTGAGAAAAATCTCAAAAAGTCTGTACTCTCTTTTTGGCATTAACTTACATGAAAATGAAAGGTAATGGGGGGCAGGCATCAGGCCCTTATGTGCTTTGTTGCTGTAGAGGACATAGCTATGCATGCAGACCATAGAGTCAACAACACAAAGCAGGAGATTTAAGATACAATAACAAACTGAAAAATATGCTACCAAGATCAAGGGTAGGAAGGACCTTGGGGTCGCTAGTGGAGGAAAGTTGGCAAAGTTGGCACTGGTGAAGGGATTGGTATGATGTAAAGTATGCCTAAAATCAACTATGAATAACTTTGTAAACCACAGTGACTTAATTAAAAATATTAAAAAGAAATAAAAAACAAAATAATTGAAGTTAAACTCAGTTCATGGTTCCTATGTTTGCTAACAGATGATCATAAATGAGCTCTGCAGAAAAATTTCTTTCTAATAGTCTCATTTGGATTTCAAGAGTTCAAATTAAAATTGGGGCCAGACTGATAACATTGCAACTAAGTCAATATACCCCCATTCTGATCTGCCCCTTTATATCAGGCATGTTTCTACAGCTTGCCACATCAGTTTCCCCTATAGCTGGAGCTTTTTCAAGTCACCCAGGACTTTGAATATAAGCCAGGAGTTAAGAAATACAAAGAGGGGACCGGGCGGTGGCGCTGGAGGTAAGGTGCCTGCGCTAACCTAGGACGGACCACGGTTCGATCCCCCGGTTCCCCATATGGTCCCCCCCATATCAGCCGGTTCCCCATATGGTCCCCCGGTTCCCCATATGGTCCCCCGTGTCTGCCAGGAGCGACTTCTGAGCGAATAGCCAGGAGTAACCCCTGAGCGTCACCGGGTGTGGCCCAAAAAAGAAATACAAAGAATCAGAATAGAACCATGCTACCAACTCCTTTACTGTTGTTTTTGTTGTTTTTTTTTTCTTTTTTTTTTCTTTTAACACCTTGATTACATACATAATTGTGTTTGG
>PVKC010020521.1:0-18574 GCA_004027635.1 Crocidura indochinensis
TGAAGCAAGACCCTTTTTTTTTCTTTTGGACCACACCCGGCGGTGTTCAGGCCTTAGTAATCTGGCTCTGCGCGCAGAAATCATTCCTGGTGAACTTGGGAACTGGATGCAAGGCAAGCGCACTACTGTACTATCTTGCCAGCCCAGAAGCAAGCTAGCTTTCACTGAAATTTATTTAGAAAGGTGTGAGGGGAGAGAAAGGGCGAAGTCCAGAGAGAACATAGGCTTCTCCAGTGTGAAAATAAGCAAGCACAGAAACACAGAAACACAGAAAGAAACAGGCAAGCGGGATATGCGTTCAAGGGAGAACTCGGGATCCTGGGTTCCACCCAGAACCTAGCACCCAGTTCTTCTGAGTAAGTAGTAGAGATCGTCCATTGGACAACCTGGGGGGGGGGTACTAGAAAGGGTACAGAGGAAGAGGGTCCGCTCTCACCGCCCGAACCTCACTCCGGGCCTCGATAAGAGGCGCCAAGTCCCAGGTCCCTGAACCAGTGCATGCAACGCTGGGCAGTCTTACCTGCCCGGCGGACCCGGCGGGCTTGGCCCAAGTGACAGGGGAGCGGCGGCAGCAGCCTGTGGGGCGGGTTGGCTCGGCGGAGACGGGGTGCAGGGGCGGACCGCCGGGCGGACGGGGCGGCTCGGGTTGGGGCGCCGCCCCTGAGCTCCGCGCACACCCGGAAGCTCGGAGGCCGCCGGAGCCCGGGCAGGCGTGGGAACGGACCGGGCGGCGGCGGGCAGGTTAGTGGAGGGATGGGGGGCTCCCGGGCGCCGGCGAATGGGGAATGGCAGGTCCTGGGCCCGGGGCGCCTGCCTGCCACCAAGGCCGTTAGGGCGATCGGCCGAGGGGTGGTGGCAGCTGGTGGCAGCCGGGGTAGGCTGTGTCCCTGGGAGGAGGGATAGGGACTTTGAACCCCTACTGTCTCCGAGGCTTCCTTCTCCCCACCAAACCAGGGGCTTTTGAAGGGGCGAGGGTGGGAGAGGGCTGGTTCTGAGCAGAAACCTTCGCTCTCCCTTGCCTGTCGCACTTGTGAGAAAACCCAGCAAGAGGGTGGCATAGCCGGGGGCCAGGGTGGGTCCCCTCGAACTCGGCGTTGCAGGGAGAGGCGCCCCGCGACTGGATGCTGGGAGTTGCGGGTTTTTTTGGTGCTGCTGGGGCTGTCCCCACCCACTCCGCCAGACCTGGGGCTGCCCCGGGACTGTTAGGTCAATTCCTAGGGCGCTGAGCCAAGCTGGTCCCTGATGTGAAGGTTTTTCTTTCTCTTCCTCCCTTCTTTTTTTTTGGGGGGGGGAGTGGGTGGAGGGAAAGTACATCAGGTGATGTTCAGGGGTTACTCCTGGCACTGCATTCAGGAATTATACCTGGTGGGCACTGGGGAAGCATATGAATGCTAGATATTGAACCCTAGTCTGTTGTGTGTAAGGCAAAATGCCCTACCCGCTGTACTATCTCTCTGCCCTCCTGCCCTTTGTACCCTTCTTAAGTCTGTACTCACGTGTACCTCACAGTCCAGCCCAGCAATGTATTCCCCGGATCAAAGAGCTGCAGGCTCAGGGTGGCCTGGTCCAGTGTGCATCTTGGATGCCCGCCCCCGCCCCCAAAAGAGTCCCCAAGCGTCTGACCTGTCCTCCCTGACCTCTGACCCTCTGGACCTCTAGCCTGGTCTACTAATTTGACCTCTCCTTTTTGCTTTGTGTGTGATGACACATTCCGATTCTAGCTTTAGGGGTGAGACCAGGGCCACCAGGTCAGCACCTTCAAGTGGGGGACCGAGAAGAGGGAAAGGAACCTCTGAAGGTCCCCCACTCTCTCCAGTTAGTATAACAAATTTCTTTTACCTTTTAATACAAGAATATAAGGAATGCATCTATAGGAATATTACTAAAGTTAGTAAAAATTAAAATCTCCTTTCTGCTCTCTTCCCCCTGCTAAAATCATGTTAGCTTTTTGTTAATTTCCAGGCCACTGTTTTAGGTGAAGTACTGAAATACGTAATTACTATTATATTTTCTATGAAAAGGTGGGGAAGGGTGCCCAAAAATCACATCCCAGAATGGAACCATCATTAGATTTTTTTCTGTTACATCATTTTGTTTTGCTTTGTTTTGGGGGGAGTTGGGTCCCATCAGCATTGCTCGGGAGCTACTCCTGACTTTGAACTCGAGGGTCACTCCTGGCGGAACTTGAAGTATGGAATACCAGGGATCAAATTTGGGTTGGCCACTTGCAAGCAAGTGCTTTACTTGCTGTACTATCTCTCTGGCCTCTCTTGCTAAGTCTTAATGCTGGAAGGTGACTGCCCAGCCCTGGCTCCATCTCTGACTTAGGGATCTGGGGGCAGATTTGAAACACTATCTCCCCAACAATGCCCAAATCTGGGCCAGAATAACAGTACAGCAGGTAGGACTCTAGTTTTGAGCACAGAAGACCCAAGATCTATCCCTGGCATCCCTTATCATTCCCTGAGCTCTACCCTGGAGTAACTACTGCTTTCAGAGTCCCCTCCCCAAATAAAATAAAAACAAAAACAAAAAGTAATGTTCAAGCCGACTCCTGGCACTTCCTCCTCTGAGGTTCCCTGTTCTTCAGGCATGTAGATGCCAATGGCAGTCAGTCCATCATCTGTCCTGGCCAGAGCAGCCACTCTGGGGTTCAGTACAACTAATTTCTTTTTCTTTTTTTTTGGGGGGGGCTTTTGGGTCACACCCAGCCACACCCAGAAGTTACTCTGGGCTCTATGCTCAGAAATTGCTTCTGGCAGGCTCAGGGGACTATATGGGATGCTGGGATTCAAACCACCAACCTTCTGTATGCAAGGCAAACGCCTTACCTACATGCTATCTCTCTGGCCCCAGTACAATGATTTTCTGATTGAGATTTGGCCTCCCTCTCTCCCTTTAGAGCAGACTTTAGTCAGGAAATAGTTGGATATATGCTGCTCTGTCTGAACTGGGAAGGAATTAAAAAAAAAAGTCTGAGTTGTTTGAGACAAGAAACCAGCTTCAAGTAACAAAAAGGAAACATTTAACTCACATAGCCGAAAAAAATCTAGGATGCAGCTTGAATCAAAGGCACAGCAAAGTTAGGAGTGGCTTTCGGTTGCCTTCTGAGTCAGTTTCAAGTTCAGCCAAGCGTTTCTGGATACCCATAAGCCCTATCCTTGCTCCTAGCCAATGGAAGAGACACTTGAGCTTTTTAGGTTCAGCTAGAGTTGCAGAGTGAATTGTGATTGGTCCAACTGTAGCTATGTTCAACTCAGAACCAATCATTTCAGGAAGAGGAATGGAATATGCAGAGTAACCAGGATTGTTTCACACCCATGCTTGCTTGGACCTGGGGAGGGACTTTAGCCACTTTGATTAAGAGGGAAGACTGAGAGATGATCCAAAGCGCTTGAACGCAGACTTTATAAGCAGGAGGCCCAGGTTCAGTCTCTAGCATTGCCTGGTCCCCTGAGCACTATTGGGAACCTATCAGAGAATGTATCTCTAGCACAGCAGGGTGTAACCCCCCACACAGCTGAGTTAAAGTGACCAGAGAGATAGTACCTAGATTAGTTAGTTGCTTGCTTTACAACTAGTTAAGTCCCCTCTAAGCACTACCAGGTAGGTATGGTCCAACCTCACCCCCCAAAAAAACTGAAGTAAAGCCAGGAGGTAAGGCTACAGGGTGGCTCAAAAAGCAGGTGATGAGGGGCTGGAGAGATGGCATGGAGGTTGGGAGTTTGCCTTGTAGAAAGATGATGGTTCGAATCCTGGCATCCCATATGGTCCCCCGAGCCTGCCAGGAGCGATTTCTGAATGTAGAGCCAGAGTAACCCCTGAGTGCTGCCGGGTGTGACCCAAAAACCAAAAACCAAAAAAAAAAAAAAAAAAAAAAAAAAAAAAAAAAAAAAAAGGCAGGTGATGAGAAGGTGGGGGAGGGAGCTGTGGGGTCTGAATGAAGGGACTGACTCCACTGGCCATGCCACCATCTGGCAGACTCAGTAGCATCAGGAGCTGTCAGGGGATAATGGCAGTTCAAGTGTGCCTGTGAACTGGGCACAGCCAAATGCTGGCCATGGAAGAGACAGTGGGTTATGTAGGCTGGGCAAGCTGGGTTGGGAATGACCTGGACCCCTGTCTGCATCTCCAGCAGGCAAGATGGCAGCTCAGCCCAATGGGCCTGAGGACTGGGTGGGCAGTGCTTACCTGTTTGTGGAATCCACTCTGGACAAGGTGGCCCTGTCTGATGCCTACGCTCACCCTCAGCAGAAAGTGGCAGTGTACCAGGCTCTTCGGACTGCGTTGACAGGTACGTGGGTGCTGGCCTTGGAGAAGGAGCTGCCAGGGGCCTCTGTGGAGGGTCCAGAGGCTGAGACCCATCTTTTTACCTCTGTGGGGTTACACTTCACCCCATATTAGGAGAAAGATATAATGGAGAGGGAAGAGGAAGATATTTGGCTAAATAGGCTTTTATCTGCTGAAGCATCTGACCCGTTGGGTGTAGATTTGCCACGCCCTTTTCTCTATATGCACTAACACCCCCTCTTGACGGCCCCTACTTTGCTCACCATGGCTCACTGCTTTCTTTTTTTTTTTTAAACTAATGGCATGCTCCTCTTCTCTCTTCCTCTCTCACTGCAGCACTTCTTGCACAAGACCTCTTCTCAATACCTACCTTTCGGATCCCCCTTTACTATCTCAGGGCAGGGGCCACAGGAAGTTGAACCCATCTGGGTAATCAGCCCCAGACCCTCCCCCTGGAAGTCCTTTGGTAGAAGCAAAGACCTGATGGTCCCCCTTTGTCCTCCCCTTCCTAGCTGGCGTGGCCGCTCAGGGCATGTGTCCACTTTGTGCCACTCTCATGTTCCTTTGACCACCTCATATGAAACTTAGGGAACGGGCTAGAGTGGCACCGACTCTAGCCCTCTGCTCCTGGCACTACCCTGGCGCATTCAAGATTGTTGCTTCCCGATTTTGTTTCCCATCTGGGTATTTTGGAGATTCTCCGCTCTGTGGACGGGGTGGGGGTCTGACCACGGCCTTCACCTTTCTACCGGCCTCTTGGAGACTGGCGCTCAAGGGCACCGCCTGATTACCCACCTTCGCAGAAAGCTGCGGAAGTCCAGAAGAGCTGCAGATACTCAAGATCCACCGCAGCGACCCGCAGCTGATCATTCAGGTGCGTTTCTGCCGGCGCCAGGCCTGCAGCCTATTCCTGCGCTCCTATCGCGAGGGGGCGTTGCGCGGGGCGCTGCAAAAGTGCCTGGCGGCGGCGCTTGCCTTGCGCGCGGTGACATTGCAACTAGAACTGCGCGTGGGCGCTCAGCTGCTGGACCCCTTGCTGACCGAGGAGGAGCGCTGTTTGAGCTGCATCCTCGCCGAGAAGGTGCGGCCCCAAAAAGCCAGGGCTGGGGCGGGGCGGGGTCCCCCAAGGCTAAGGTTGGCACCCACATGAAACTCTCCTCTCCAGCCCGACCGGCTCCGGGACGAGGAACTCGCTGAGCTGGAGAATTCGCTCCGGAATCTTTCGTGTGGCTCGGGCAGCCAGGTCAGCGACAAAACTGTCGCCACCTCGCAGACTCTGACGACCTCCCCCTTGAAGGAGAAGCCGTCGCCGCCGCCGCCCGCCAGCCAGACTTTCATGTTCCAGGGCCTTCCAGTAGGTGAGGCGCAGGCAGGGGTCCAGAGAGGAGCGTGGTCTGGGAATGGACAGCTCTGGGGCCCACACTCACCCCGCTTCCCCAAACCCCTTCCCTATAGTGAACCGGCCGCTGAACATACAAGATCAGCAGACCTTCGCGCGCTCCGTGGGCCTCAAGTGGCGCAAGGTCGGGCGCTCACTGCAGCGCAGCTGCCGCGCCTTGCGGGACCCGGCGCTGGACTCTCTGGCCTACGAGTACGAGCGCGAGGGCCTGTACGAGCAGGCCTTCCAGCTGCTGCAACGCTTCAGGCAGGCCGAGGGCCGCCGTGCCACCCTGCAGCGCCTGGTGGAGGCGCTCGAGGAGAACGAGCTCACCAGCCTGGCCGAGGATTTGCTGGGCTTGGCACAACCCGATGGCTTAGCCTAAGCTGCCAGAGGTGACGGCCCAGCCAGGCTTTGGAGCCTCTACGTGACTCTAGGGTCCCCCTTTGCTGCTACTGTTGACCGTCCTGGCCATTCACAGGACTTTGCGGCCACACTTGCATTCTACCTAGCAAATCTGCTGGGACTGTCCTCTCCAGGAATGGGATGGGCAACCACCTTGCCCCTCATCTGCCGATGCTATGGAGGATTCAGCCTAAATACCTTGACAGAGACAGAGAGTACAAGTGACCGGTGGCATAGTTCAGTTACACACTCACCCGCCTTAGAAGAGGTGCTCCAGGGCCCACCCTTGCGCCTTCACTAATGGAAGATGACAAACACTTGCTGTGTCCTGCGCCATCTGCATGCTGCAGGTGCAGGGAATAGGAAATAGCACTGCCCCCAGTTCCAGTGGTGGGGTCTTCTAATAAGAACAGTATTAAAATGTTTCTTGTTTCAATGAATGTGAAAAATATAAGGGGCAGGGGGAAGCTAGTAATAGGCCGGGCTGAGGCTCCTTGGAAAAGAGTGTGAATAAGGACGGGCAAGGACAATATTCCTGACATATAAGCATCTGATGGTGGGTTTCCAAAGGAAGATGGGAGGGAGGGATGGTAGAACTGTCCGAAAGGGCTGGATCTAGGAATAGGTAGGAAAAGGGTCCACCCAGAGAATCAGGCAGACTCTCAAGTAATCTGGAAGTCAGGCATGCCCATGGCTGCGATGGAAGCTGCATCTGGGAAAAAGTGGAAGTGTGTCTAGTGAGTCAGGAAAAAGATCACCACAGTGGGGGAGCTTGAGGATGAGTCCCAGGAGAGAGTGTGAGATGGGTAAATGGAGGAAGCCAGGTAGGACTCCTGAGAAATCTGTGAAAGAAGAAAGTAAGGGTTTGAGGCCAGAGTGATAGCACAGCGGTAGGGTGTTTGCCTACAGATGTGGGTTCGATCCCTGGCACCCCATATTGTTTCCTGAGCTAGGAGCGATTTCTGAGTGCAGAGTCAGGAATAACCCCTGAGCACCAACAGGTGTGGCCCCCCAAAAAAACAAATAAACAAAAGGGTTTAAGACAGGAAAAGTTTGCTTTTTTTCTTTCTTTTTTGTGGTTTTTGGGTCACACCCGGCAGTGCTCAGGGGTTACTCCTGGCTCCATGCTCAGAAATTGCTCCTGGCAGGCATGGGGGACCATATGGGGCACCGGGATTCGAACCGATGACCTTTTGCATGAAAGGCAAACGCCTTACCTCCATGCTATCTCCTGCCCCCCACCTTTTTTTTGCCATACAGTGGTGCTCAGGGGCAACTACTGAGGGTTTGAACTGGGGTCACCAGCATGTAAAACATCCTGTCCTCTCTCTCCAGCAAATTTGCATTTTTTCCTTTTCACTTTTTAGCCATATTTGACACTACTCAGGGCTTATTCCTGGCTTTGCAATCAGCAATCACTTCTGATGGGGCTTGGGGGACCATTTGGGGTACTGGGGGTCAAACCCAGGTCAGCTGTGTGTAAGGCAAGTGCTATACCTGCTGTACTGTCACTCTGGATAGGGTTTGCTTCTCAGGAAAAATGGTAGAATTGTCAGAGGATAAGATGTAGTTTGGAAGGAGGATGGCGTAGTAGAGTCAAAGCTATCGTCAGAGATGGGGTCGGGGAATGCTATCTTTTCCAGGCCCAAGGTGCCTGAGATGCTGAGTTGGAACATATACTTTGCATATAAGAGCCCTGGGTTCAAATCCTAGCACCTCATGGCAGCCTACAAGCACATCCCATCTGCGTTTGCCAAAAAATTACTAATTGCAGCTAGGCAAGGACTGGAGCTCAGGGTCCAGAAGATTTCTACCTGCCCAGGTCTCAGATCAGTGTCTTTTTCGTTTTGTTTTGCTTTTGGGCCTTACCAGGGTGCTCAGGGGTTAATCCTGGCTCTGTGCTAGAAATTGCTTCTGGTAGGTTTGGGGACCATATGGGATGTTGGGGATTGAATACAGGTCTGTCTAGGGTCAGCCGTGTGCAAGGCAAACACTCTACTGCTATGCTATCACTTTGGCCCCTCAACATCCTTTTTTTTTGGGGGGGGGGGAGTCACACCCGGCAGTGCTCAGGAGTTACTCCTGGCTCCATGCTCAGAAATTGCTCCTGGCAGGCACGGGGGACCATATGGGGCACCAGGATTCGAACTGATGACCTTTTGCATGAAAGGCAAATGCCTTACCTCCATGCTATCTCCAGGGCCCCGTACATGACTTTTTTACTCTGGCTCAGCTCAGGGATCAGTCCTGGTAGGTTCAGCTCTGGAGAGGATTGGCAAGCATCCTACTGGCTGTATTCTCTCCTCAGGTCGTCTTGCTTACCAGCTAACTTGGGTCTCTACAAGCAAATCTTGCAGTGGCCCAAGCATGGTTATTCTACCTGCAAACTTGGGCAAGATATCTAAGATCCTCTGGGGTGGGAGAGATAGCATGGAAGTAAGGCGTGTTTGCCTTTCATGAAGAAGGATGGTGGTTCGAATCCCAGCATCCCACGTGGTCCCTTGTGCCTGCCAGGGGGGATTTCTGAGCATAGAGCCAGGAGTAACCCCTGAGCGGTGCCGAGTGTGACCCCAAAACCAACCAAACAACAACAAAAATATCTAAGAGCCTCAATTGCTTCGGGGAAAATAGTCTAAAGTGCTCCCCTGTGGATTCAGTATAACAGAGGCAGCCACACCTGAGTGGGGATGATGAGAAGGGCAAGGACAGACTAGTTAAAGAGAAAAGTCAGAAACCTGGCTTTTTGATTTTGACCACAATTGGTGCGTTCAGGGGTTACTCCTGTCTGCACTCAGAAATCGCTCCTTGAAGGCTTAGGAACCATATAAGATGCTGGGGATCAAACCCCAGATCGGTTGCGTGCAAGGCAAATGCCCTACCTGCTGTGCTATCGCTTTGGCCCCCTTTCTATTTATTTTTATTTTTTTGGTTTTTGGGTCACACTCGGCAGTGCTCAGGGGTTCCTCCTGGCTCCATGCTCAGAAATTGCTCCTGGCAGGCACAGGGGACCATATGGGGCACCGGGATTGGAACCGATGACCTTTTGCATGAAAGGCAAACGCCTTACCTCCATGCTATCTCCCGGGCCCCTTTGGCCCCCTTTCATAGTCAGCCAGTTTGGTTCTGAACAAGAGCAATGAGAACAACTGCCATGGTGTTGGTGAGACCACATCCAGGTTCTTTTTTTTTTTTTTTTTTTGGTTTTTGGGTCACACCCGGCAGCGCTCAGGGGTTACTCCTGGCTCCATGCTCAGAAATTGCTCCTGGCAGGCACGGGGGACCATATGGGGCACCGGGATTCGAACCGATGACCTTTTGCATGAAAGGCAAACGCCTTACCTCCATGCCATCTCCCGGGCCCACACATCCAGGTTCTTATAGAGGGATCTGTGTGTATGTGTGGAGGGGGCATTTGCTTGGGGTCATGCTCAAGAGAGCATTTCACAGGAGACATCCAGGAGAGGTTGGTACACTCCGTGCCAGGGATTTCAGGCAGGAGATGTGACATTCATTGGAAACCAAACTTCCCCCTGCGCCTGGGAAAGGCAATTTTGGGAAGCCTGAGCATGCAGAGACCAGAGCCCACTTCTTGGGGTTCTCAGAGTTGCCCTTAGAGACCAATCCCGCCCCAGACAGCACTCCCCCGAGGCGCCAGGCGGAGCTGAGCTCCAGATGTCTGGGAAGGCACAGCTGGAAGGTCACGTGGCAGCGGCCTCGGGCCCCCTTCCTGCCAGCGCTGCATTTGGCTCAGTCCCCTGTCCATGGCCGCCCTTGGGACCCCGTGCTGAGCCCTGCGGGCCAGGGCGTCTGGGGCTGCGCTGCTCCCGAGGGCTGAGCGTGAGTGTGGGGTTCTAGAGACCGGCCCTGGTGGGTGGGTAGCGGTGGAAGGAATCGGTCTCAGACTGGAGGGCGGGCGCGATGGGGCTGGGAACCTGGCCCGGGGCTTGGGACTCCAGAAAATTTGGTACCAGCACTAGTTCCCTTTTTGTAGCCACCCGGTGGGAGGGTTCAGGGATCGGAGCAGGGCTACAGATGGGAGACCCCAGTTTGAGGGCTTCATCCCTCTTGCTGTTTGGAGGCCGCTGACTGAGTCTCTCCGCAGGGGGCGCGGACATGAGGTGGAGGCGGTGCCTGCGCGGGGACGCAGTGCTCACGCTGCTCCTGGGCACCGCCCTGGGCCTCCTGCTCTATGTGCAGCGGGACGGGGCGGTCCCGACCACCAGGGCGCCGCGGGCTCAAGGGCTCACTCCCAGGGTCCGCAAACTCCAGGCCCCGGAAACGGGGGCCGCACCCCTGGCCTACGAAGGGGACACGCCGGAACCGCCCACGCCCACGGGCCCCTTTGACTTTGGCCGCTACTTGCGGGCCAAGGACCGGCGGCGTTTCCCGCTGCTCATTAACCAGCCATCCAAGTGCCGCGGCGCTCGGCCACACCTGCTCATCGCCGTCAAGTCGGTGGCGTCGGATTTCGAGCGGCGCCAGGCCGTGCGCCAGACGTGGGGCGCCGAGGGTCGTGTGCAGGGGGCGCTGGTCCGCCGCGTGTTCTTGCTGGCCTTGCCCAGGGGTGCGGATGCAGCGGGGGCGAACTGGCTCTCCCTGTTGCGAGCCGAGAGCCGCGCCTACGCGGACATCCTGCTCTGGGCCTTCGAGGACACTTTCTTCAACCTCACGCTCAAGGAGATCCATTTCCTGACTTGGGCCTCGTCCTACTGCCCCGACGTGAGCTTCGTCTTTAAGGGTGACGCTGATGTGTTCGTGCACGTCGGGAATCTTCTCGAATTTCTGGCGACTCGGGACCCGGGCCAGGATCTGCTTGCTGGCGATGTGATCGACCAGGCGCGGCCAATCCGCGTGAAGAGCAGCAAGTACTACATCCCTGAAGCCGTGTACGGCCTGGGGGTCTACCCGGCTTATGCAGGCGGCGGTGGCTTTGTGCTGTCAGGGGCCACAATGCAGCGGCTGGCCCGCGCTTGTGCACAGGTCGAGCTCTTCCCCATCGACGATGTCTTCCTAGGCATGTGCCTGCAGCGCCTGAAGCTCACGCCTGAGCCTCACCCCGCTTTCCGGACCTTTGGCATCCCCCAGCCCTCAGCCGCCCCACATCTGAGCACCTTCGACCCCTGCTTTTACCGCGAGCTGGTTGTGGTGCACGGGCTCTCAGCTGCCGACATCTGGCTTATGTGGCACCTACTGCGTGGGCAGAAGGGCCCAGATTGTGCACGGCCACTGCCTGCGGCCACCGGCTCCTTCCAGTGGGGTCCCTAGCTAGTAACCAGACCCAGGCCTGCAGGGGTTTGAAGATTTTCCACGCAAATGACTTCAGGCTATCTTACCCACAGAGGGCAGAGGGCAGGATCCAAACCCGATCACCCAGTATCTTCTCCCAGGTTCTGGCAATGTGGGGCACCTTTTGAGACAGGGAAGAGAGTGCGTGTGCGTGCATGCCTGTGCACACAGTCAGGGGAAGAGAAGGCATGAGGCGTGTGTGGGTGTCTGCGTCTGCAGAGGTGGGACACCAGGAGCACGTGTATACATACATAACAAACAAGGCTGTGTGTGGGGAGTGTACGTTAAGGAACTGCTTCCTCTTAGATGACTCAACTCTCAAACATCCTGTTTTCTCCAACCACCTCTTCCTCAAAAAAACAAAACACAAGATCCTTACAGCTTTTAGTACAAACATCTCAGCAACATCTCAGTTGCTGAGGGTCTAGGTCTTTATTGGAGGAGATGTGGGCAGGGGGTGAGGAAGGTTCCCCCATTCTGGGAACTGAGGACAGTTCCCTGACGTGGTGGGTTGTGTGGGTTCTCTGGCCGGATCACAGTCCAGATGGGAAGACTCCAGTCACAAAAGTCATGGGTGCACCACACAAGCCTCGCTTAGGCCCAGTAACCACAGAGGAACCCAGGTAGGTCCCCTGCACATTCATTATTAACTATACAGGATGAGGCTGTACATGAGTTAATTACAAAACAGTCATATTTACAAAATTCTGTACACACATTTGAAAAACTCACAAAATTGTCATCTATGTATCACAAGTTGCTAGACCAAAATATTAAAAATGGGATAAAATTATACATTTCTCTTCTCAATTCTTTTCAAAAGGATTAATATTTGTAAAGCACATATGCTACTTTCCTTAGCAAGACCCCTGGAGAATGAGCCGCCTGGCCCTCTTTGAATCCCCAGAAGCCTTGAGACATGACTGGGCCAGCCAGGGGACAGTGCCCAGAGTCGGGTCAGGGGAGCCAGCCCACAGTGCAGAAGACAATGTTGAAACGCAACAGAAGGAAGATGTCTTTGGCTAAAACTTTGGCATTAAATAAAAGAGGCAACAGGATGGAAACATGCAGCCCTGCCAGCCAGACTGTGGCAGGACGGGGACAGGTGACCTTGAAGACAGACTTCAAGATGGATGGGAACCAAGCCTGGGCACGCACCTGGATGGAAGAAAATGGCTTCAACCCCTGTGCTATGCTTAATGGGCCTGGTGGGGAGCACGTGCAGGAAGGAAACAAGGAAGGGCAGGTGAACCACGCTGGTCACAGCCAGCTCATCAAGTAACTAAAGAGGATGTAGTGCAAAGTCGCAACCAAGTACTATGGACATGCTACCTGCTTGCCTTAAGGGTACGTGGCAATGCTGGGCCAAAGGCAGGACCTGTCCTCGTCCTGATGCCCATTCCTCAGCCACAGAAAAAGCCCTGTGCCTTCCCAGTGGAAACAGAACTCTACCTCCATAAAGGTGAGCCAAGAGCTCCTGGGGCCAGGTATCTAGGCTCAGAGTTTGTGCTTCTCTTTGCAAGTCTGTATTCCTGTTGGCACCAGCAGGCTGAGAACGGACAGAGGAAAATCTGGGCCTCTCACCTCGGTGCAGGGCACCCAGCCCACCTCACAACATCACAACAGCCCTTCAACACAGGCAAGGTGTCCGAGAAAACCCACAGGGTGGCACTTGGCAGCCCACTGAGCAGGAGGTGATGCACAGTCTGATAGGGCAACGGGGTGTGGGTGGTGATGTCCCTAGGAGAGCTCTGCTGGTCTCAGATAGGCACCAGGCCTGGGGGGTCCATACAGAGTTACCGAGGCAATGTGATTATTCTGCATGACCTGGTATGAGAAGAGAACAGTGAGTCAGGAGGGAGGGCCGCCGTCAAAACAGGCCACCAGGCCCAGAAAACCCAGCAGCACCGGAGTTCTGGTCACACAGATGGTACCTAAAGTATGTTCTATGCACAGGAACTCCAGGCTGTGTGCAGAGGACACCTGCACACCAGGCTGGCCAATTCCTCAACACCTGCTTCCCTCCTAGGGTTATCTCTTCTCCAGGTCTGCCTGTTCTTCGCATAAACTTCATACTGTTCTGTCTAGTTCTTCTGGGTCTGCTGAAGATTGGGCAGACCATATGGACTGCCAGGGATTGAACTGGACCAGCCATGTACAAGACTTACCCACGGTACTATCATTCTAGCCCAAAACACAGAAGTGGCCAGAGCTCATTTTGCTCCTTGGTCTGCTGGCCACTCATCCATAGAACGCATTCGTTCTCATTGTGTGCCAAGGTTCCCGGCACTCCTGGGCTGACCCTCATTTGCCCCGTGTTCTCCATTCTACTCTACTTGTGTTTTCAGGTATAAATGCAGGAGCCCCAATTACCTCTCATCTTGCTGGACACAACCACTGCTTCAGCCTCAACTCTCAAATTTCCCTAACATAAGCTTGAACACCAAGTAATGGGCCCATTCTCACTGAGGAGGCTGTGGAGGATTAACCCGCCCAGCAGAGACAATGAGCCCTCTTCAGTCACATGCCTTCACTATTTTATCTATCTTTAGCAACCGTCTGAGCCCTGGGGTTTACCTCAAAAATCATACGCTGAAGACCAAAGCAAAATGTGGAGCCAAATGGGTTGGTGTTATTCGGAGAGGAAGACCTGAGGCCAGAGAAACAAGAATCAGAGGGGGAAGACATCAGCCAAGGCCAGGCATGGCATCCAATTCCTTTTAGACTGAGGATTATTAACTAGTGGTGTCTCGTGGCTATAAGTGTACCTCAGCTCCCACAGACCCTTGAGGTTCTGTAAGCAGTAAATGAGGAAATAGCTCAATTGGGCAGAGAAAATGACTAAGCATTATTTGTTCTGGCATGGTCTAGGAGGGGAAAACAGGTAATGGACTAGAGAGAAAAGAGAGAGGAAGGAGGGAAGAGAGTAGAGGAAGAGCGAAATGTGAGAACGAGGAAAGAGGAAGAGAGGGAGAGGGAAAGAGGGAGAATTAGCGTATTTCTAGCATGAATGAGGCCCAGTTCTTTGTCCTTTGTTTTGTTTTTAGCCATACCCGGTAATGTTCAGGGATTCCTCCTGGCAATGCGCTCAGAAAATACTTCTGGCTTGGGGGACCATATGGGATGCTGGGGATTGAACCATGGGTCTTCCTAGGCTAATGCACACTTTGTTTTTGGGCCAACCCAGCAGTGCTCAGTGGTTCAGAAATTGTGTCCCTCAGGCATGGGGGAGCATAAGGGATGCCGGGGATTGAACCCTGGTCTGTCCTGGGTTGGCCATGTGAAAAGCAAATGCCTTACTTCTGTGCTGTCGCTCCAGACTTAAGGCCCTGAGTTCTATAGCCAGCACTGCAGGCCCCCCAAGCACTGTGGACAGGCTGCTATTGAAAATAACAACAACAAGATAACATGGAGGTAAGGCATTTGCCTTTCATGCAAAAGGTCATCGGTTCGAATCCTGGTGCCCCATATGGTCCCCCGTGCCTGCCAGGAGCAATTTCTGAGCATGGAGCCAGGAGTAACCCCTGAGCACTGCCGGGTCTGACCCAAAAACCAAAAAAAAAAAAAAAAGAAAATAACAACAACAACAACAAAACCCAGAGGCTCATGACAGTCAAAACTTTTTCCCTCAATATGATCACTCAACCCCCAAGCTGAGGTTTCTAAGCAGTAGTTTCTGTTGGGCTCCCTGGCTCAAGGGCTGTGCAGGATGGTGTTCAAAGATGGCAACCGCTGGCTTACCTGTGCAGGACAACGGGCTTCTCCACAGGGTGGCCCAGGAGCTCCTGGATGTTGTCCCACTATAAGGACAGAGGTGGCTGGGTGTTATCAGGGACCTTGACCATGGCTGGCCCAGAGAATATGGGTCCCAGACTCCAGGGGATGGGGTAGGAATGCCCTCATGCCCACCTCATTTGCAGGCTGCACCAGGTAGGAAAGTACGAGCTCAGCTCACCTTACTGTAGGTTGTGCATGTTTCTGTCTGACCATCTGCATTTTCTGAAAAGAGAAGACTCGGTGGGTGGAGGCTGATCCAATTAGGGAGGGGACTCAGACCACCTACATCTCAGCCCAAGGAAAATACAGACTCAGCTACCCTTTGCAGTAGGCTTGGAATATAGGGAGAACATAGATGGGCTGTTAAGTGTTTCTGAAGTTGAGAGAATTAAGAGGCCGAAGGAAGGTTAGTCAGTCGTGTATCAGCAAAGGACAGTGTTATGCATCTAGACTCCAGCATCCCATGATCATGTGGAGATAGGAAACTCTCCTTCAGAGACCAGCTTCTCACAGAAGCTGAGACCTCCTGGAAACTATAGACCCCACAATAAGGGGCTCAAATCAGAAGAGCCAAAGCTAAGGGCAGAGCAGTCTGTGGAAAAGGCCCCACAAACGCCTGATTCAGCACCTCATCCAGTGTGGACCCTCCTCATCATGACTCCAAAACCCTAAGGCCATTCACTACTTACCTTTCTTTATGGCTAGTGGGATCTTGAACTCACAACGGTGATAACTAGAAAGAGAAGACAAATGGGTAAAGGCTGGGCCCCTGAAAGGCCTCAAAAATCTCATCCCTGGGCTAAAAAGAAAGAGTGGGCAGGGCGCTTGCCTTGCATGTGGCCAACCAGGGTTCAATCCCCAGCATCCCATATGATCCTCTGAGCCAGCCAGGAGTGATCCCTGAGCACAGAGCCAGGAGTAAGGCCTGAGCACTGCCAGGTGTGGTCCCAAAAGAAAAACAAAAAATTCTCATCCTTGCAGGGGAAAAACAAAACAAAATAATACACAATCAAATGCATCTGGCTCACATTAATTCTGGTATCTAATGATAATCATCTAGGGTGAGAAGATCAAGCTTTCTGAACTAATTTTCTAATGAATAAATGGGTACAAATAGAGAACTATGGACAGTGCACCAGGTCAGAAGAAAGGATACAGTAAATGTTTACTTTCCGTGAAGCAGCAAAAATTCAGCTGCAATGAAATTACTGGACATTCTTAGTCATAAGCTATTTGTCCTAGAAGTTTGAACACTAAGTTCACTCAGAGGGACAGAATGAGTATACTCACATGTTAAAATTATAATGCCCAGGGTAATTGGTGTGTAGAACAAACTTCTTCACTTTGTGAGTATTTGCATCAAAGAGAATGTCCTGGAGTGGAAAATAAGGATGTTCCAGTAGAGAAAGTTAATGAGATTGGACAAGGATTTTTCTTCTCAAGGGCACAGCAAACTTGGAGAACCACCGGCCATGGGTTTGTTCTCAGGCAACAACTTTCTCCCAAACAGCAGACCAGGAGACTGAATCCACTGAGCCTTCACTGGGTATTTTCAGTCAAAGGCGAGAGGGATCAAAGATCTATAGGCTAAGACCAGAGGATAGCACAGTGGGAGGGCATCTGTTTTGCATGTTGCCGACCCGGGATGGACCCTGGTTCAATTCCTGGCATCCCATCTGGTCCACTGAGCCTGCCAGGAGCAATTTCTGAACACAGAGCCAGGAGTAACCCCTGAGCACTGCCAGGTGTGGCCCCAAAACCAAACGAAACAAAAAACCAAACAAACAAAAATAGCATTTATAGGCTTCCCTATACCAAAGCTCGTATAGTAGGCCTGGCAGGAATGAGGGATAAAGCTTTCACTACTAGGAAATTCAGAATTCTTTCCTGATATTAAATACTACATTGAAAAAAAAAAAAAAAAAGCCTAGGCTGGGCCAGAGAGGTAGTTCAATGTACTACAGCATGTGCCTTGCATGTGGGAGGCCAGGATTCTATCTCTAGCACCATGAGGTTACACTGGAGTGATTATGTGAACCTAGCCATCACATCAACAACAAAGTAAAGGTGAGGATTATACCCTGGCACCACATATAGTCCCCTAAATACTACAAGGAATGATCCCTGAGCACTGCCAGGTTTGTCTGCCAAACAAAGACAAACAAAAAAGTAAAAAATAATGACGGGGTTAAAAATTTAAACAAGTGGGCCCGGGAGATAGCATGGAGGTAAGGGGTTTGCCTTTCATGCAAAAGGTCTTCAGTTCGAATCCCGGTGCCCCATATGGTCCCCCGTACCTGCCAGGAGCAATTTCTGAGCATGGAGCCAGGAGTAACCCCTGAGCACTGCCGGGTGTGACCCCCCCCCAAAAAAAATTAAGTAACGATTTTGCTTAAAGGCTGTACAAAGGTTCTAAAATATTCCGAAAACCAAGACCTTCCAGACCCATCTAGCTGTTTTTCATTGCTGACAACCCTTGAAACTGGAGTCTTCCCCTCTTGCCAGAACTTTTTTTTGCTGGGATTTGACCCTTAAGTATGTTTTCCTACTCCCAACCTTTCTGGCTGGCACATCTTGCCAACTGTTCAAGCTTTCTGAACTATAGGGTTAACCCCTCTGCCAGCAGCAATACTTCCATCCTCTCAGGACCTCCCTTTCCACTATTTCCCTGGACTAACCTCTAAATATACACACTGCTGCTTTTTTGGGAGCAGGAGTTTTAATTTTCCTGTTTTTGTGACTTCAAATGGGGATCCAATGCTATAAAAAGAGCAATCCCTAAAGCAACACAGCCTCTACCTATGAAGTATTTTCTCCCCAGGAAAAAGCCACAAGCAAATTAAGATTAGCTTCCCAGGCCAAGCCTGGGTCCAGATTTGCATGTACACATACTTGTCTACTGCCACCTTCTCTAGGAAACACACTTACCACTCCAAGAGTGAAGTAGTTAAAGAAGTAGTCATTGCACTTGGATGGGACTTGCTTATGAGGGGAAGGAGAGTGAATTTTCATCTGTTGTGGGGGAAAAGAAAAATCCAGACCCTTACTATATCATTCTTGCATTAAAGGAAAGGCTACAAATCACGTTTCTAGTAAAAACACATTTCTCATACCTTGTCTTCTGACTTATAGAAGACTTTGTGGGGAGAGCCAAGCATGCTAAGAACATCTTGACAGGAGTCACCGAAATACACAGAACGCTCAAATACCCGCATCTTGGCATCTGCTAACAGGCCAGGTCCACAACCTGTAAGCAACAGGGAGAAGTGATCAGGTTCCCAATCAGAGTCTGAGAAGCTGTAATTCAAGGTCTTAGTGCACCCCCTCACCCCTACCTCTGGCTACTTGCTGCAGTATCAGGTTTAACTAAGAGCCAACGCCCCTTGAGCAAAATACAAGGTCACTCAGGGCTTTCTTTTTTTTTCTTTTTTTTTTTTG
>PVKC010020522.1:0-18581 GCA_004027635.1 Crocidura indochinensis
CTTTCTTTCTTTCTTTCTTTCTTTCTTTCTATTTTTGGGACACACCCAGTGATGCTCAGGGGTTACTCCTGACTCTCTGCTCAGAAATCACTCCTGGCAGGCACGGGGGACCATATGGGATGCCAGAATTTGAACCATCATTGGTCCTGGGTCAGCGCTTGCAAGGCAAGCGTGCTACTGTTGTGCTATCTCTCCGAACCCCTGTGGTGTTTCTTTAAATTAGGATCAAGAGAGCAATGATGTCATTATTACTTTGGGGAATGCTTCAGAGGAAAGCATTCAATAAATTTGGAATACAGGAAATCACACACTTTTATTAAGGCACCAAGAATTCAAAGAGTCATATTTCCAGACTATATATTGCATTTGGACATTAAGCACATTGTCTCTTCCCTAGGTCTGGCAAATGGACATATATCCATACATTAAGTGTCATTGTATTTTATTGTATGACACATATGTAGCCTAGATTAAACATTAAAGTTCTATAAATTCCTTTCCAAGGTATTGCAGATACATTGTCCCCTCAATTCCTAGGAAACTACTTGATAAATCTTCATAAAATTAAACTTATTTACTTATATTACATAATTTCAAAGTCTTGCTTCATCTTGTTGCTATATATCAATACTAATACACTCTTCAACCTACTTTATAAAAGTATTTGTTACCCTTTTAAATATAAACGAGAAAAATATTCCATGGATTAGTAGGCCATATGTGTTTCTGTGGATCCAGCACGTGTCCACAATGTGTAAGACAAGCATGCTACCTGCTGTACTATTGTTCAGCCCATTACCACTGTTTTATAAAGGTGGATAAAGTTTTGAAGTTAGGATAAAAGAAATAGTTTACTTTTGATTTACCTAAGTGGTTACAATATTTTAAAATTCATATTCTCTCTCTTTTTTTTTTCTCTTTCCTCTCTGTCTCTGGTGTTTTGATACATTTTGGCTGATGGCTTTTTTAGATAGTGTGCAAACTATGTATGAAATAGAACAGTTGACATTAATAGCACATGCTGTTCTAATATTTTACTATGCTTAATTATTTATATAGTGGGACAATGTTATTGACTTAACATTTCTTTGATTGACTTAACTTTTTACTGGAAAAATTAAGAAATAAAGTAATTAGTACACAAGATCATTTTCCCAATATGTAATTTGATAACCCTAACTAAAAGCACCAATAATTGAAAGTAAAAATTTTAATAATTATTAAACACTGAAGACTTAGGAGACAAAAGGCCATAATAGAGAACACACTCCCATTTTATTGATTTGGGGAAATGGAGGGGAGTTGTCTCTATCTCTAGTAATAAGATCAGGCAAATTTTTTAAAACAAATTCATTGAATCAAGTAATTCATTGAGTTGAATTGCTGTTTTTGTATTGATGGATACTCTTAGACCCTTTTGTTTTCCATCAGTAGCACAGACATTAGCACAGACTTTGAACACACATATGGAGTAGAATTTATATATATTAAAATATCTAAAAAACTACTTCTAATTGTCTGATAATAATAGATCAGATATGTATATGGATTAAAAAGAAACTATGAAAGCACAAGCTCTTATTAGTCCATATCCTTTTATATATATTGATAACATTTTCCATTAATTTTAGGTTTATTTTTTGTTTCTTTTTACAAAACTTGGCAAATATGTATGTCAGTTTTATACATTGCTTATAGATTATTTTCTTAAATAAAGTATAATAGTGCATCTTGTTGCTCCTTGATAGTAGTAGTATATAGAGAATGCTGTCTTTAAATTTTTCTCTACTTAGTACTCTTTGTATAAATACTGCAATATATATTTTAGTAAAAAATAGCCTGTAATAAAATTATTGTACAATATAAAATTTGTTAGATATTACAAATAAGGGCTGAGAAAATAGATCAAAAGGTTGAAGCACGTGCCTTTTCTGTGCAAGGCCCCAAGTTCAATAATCCTAGCATTGCTTGCCAGCTTGCAATCTCCATAGCATCACAAGAAGTAACCCTAGTGGCCCTCAGGCAGACATTGGGTGGAGCAATTCTACATCCTGATCAATCAGGTGTCAGCTCTGCCCTTTCCTACTTAGTATTGTCAGGAGTGGTTCCTAGACCCAAGTGCTGCAGATAATACAACTCAAAGATTATTTAAAAACAGTGAAAGAGTGTAAGGGCAAAGTCCGATAAAATTAGTGATAAAAATCATAATAATACTGACAACAGTTAAACTTTACATGATATATGCTCTATCAGTCGCTATTATCATTAATCAATAAAATCTTCTTAACAAATTTGAATATATGTCACATTTGACCTAAGTAAATTGAGGTTGTTAGAAGAGGTGCCTTAGAAAAATCACAAAGGCATAAGCTATAATTTGAAAAAGACAATGATTTCAAAGAATCCAATTGAACAATGATAGCTTTGGAGAAATATTTAAGTAGAAAAGAATTGATCTCAATGAAAGTAATTTTAGTTACACAAATGAAAAATGTGAACTGCTATGCATAGATAATTGATCAAAGAGTCAAGTTGAGTTATTCATGAAACAATCTCCTAAAAATATTCTTCCCTTCATGAAAATTGATCATATCTGTGTAGTTCTGGTTAAACTATTTTAAACAGGATCAAATGGTCTGTCCTTTGGGACACAAAAATGTATGTAGTATGTCCTGAAATTCTATTCTACAATTTCCACCATTGCCTTTTCTCATCTTGTTGTCTTTCTTCTCTCACCTGGATTCTATGATCTAGACTCCAGAACTGTTTAACTATGAAGCAACTCATATTTTCTTTTAAGTATCAGGCAGGTGGGACATTTCTTCCTTCTTTTCTTTTCCATAATGACTCAGAGACTATTTTGCTGACATTTGCATATTTCATATAGTCTTTAGCAATGTTGGAGAGAGCATTAATCTTCTCTACCAATTTCTACTAATCTTCTCTACTAATCTTCGTCTAGTTCCCTAGAGCCTTCCCTTTTTTAACTCTCCTGACAGCACTAACCTTCTCTACCAGTTTCCAGATTCTTCCTTTTCTAACTCTCCTGACCTTTTTGGTTCCCAGATTTCTTCCTTGCCCTCCACCTAAATTCTTGACTCAATTCATGTCTGGCAGTAACCAATCTTGTTCTTTATTAAAAATCATTTATGTAAATACCATGGTTCAAGGTTGTTCATAAAACAGTCACATTTTTTTAAGATACAGAGTTGTTCATAAGTGAATTTCTGTCATACAATGTACAACACTATCACCAATGTGCATTTCTCATCACCATTGTCCTAGTTTCCTCCCCACCACATCCCAAACACCTTGCCTACCTCTGAGGCAGGCATTTTCCTTCTGACACTTCTTTTCATAGTGGGGGAACTCCAGGAGCCCATGGCAAGGATTTCAATGACTAACCAAATCACCATTCCTGCCATTATTTCTAAATTATCATGTGCCTTGCAATGGTAATCAGATTTAGGCTTGTGCTTTGATAAATTGTCCGTCATTGTAACCTGCTTCCAGATTCTATTCCTCTTATTACTTTTTGCCCAAGTGTCAGTTTTAGTAGTTTATTTTGGATTCCTTTCTCTAAGGCTGCACTGCTAAACTTTGTAAGAGATTAAATCTCTCCCTGGAACATGAGCCTCAGATCTGAGGCTGTTTCCAGCTTTCTTCAGTTTTATCAACTGCCTGCTTGATGAAATCTTTATTACTGCTTTAGACTATTACTCTTCAGTATTGTCTGCTGGAAAACCCACCCTTTACTTCATATTAAACCTCCCAGGCTCTGACCAACTGATTAAAATTCTACCCCACCCCCACAATTTTCTCCAGCCTTGATGAAGATCAGGTTCTGCTTCTTTCCATTCCAGGACATGGGCTCCACCCTTTAGCATTTGCTACATCCAAGGAAACAATTTCTTGTTTCAAATATCAGGTAAGTCTCCATTTCAATTTCAATTTTGATAGAACCTTTGATAGAATATATATATATATATATATACCCACATTACATTTATATATGCACACATTACATTTATATATACCCACATTACATTTATATATGCCCACATTGCATTTATATATACCCACATTACATTTATATATGCCCACATTGCATTTATATATACCCACATTACATTTTATTGTTTCGTTCTTTACTCTTTCTTGAGGTTTGCCTTCTTTTGTGTTATTTTTTTTTTTGTTTGATTGGTTGTTTTGGGGATATACCTGAAAGTGCTCTGGACTTACTCCTGTTTGGCTCTGAGAATCACATAAAGTGATGGGTTATTGAAATTGGGTTGGCCATGTGCAAAGAAAACACTCTCCTTACTGTACTATCTCTCTGGCCTTTATCTTGTGCTTTCCCTTTTTTTTTCTTAATAATATCTTTATTTTGGCCAGAGAGATAGCACAGCGGTGTTTGCCTTGCCAGCAGCCGATCCAGGACCTAAGGTAGTTGGTTCGAATCCCGGCATCCCACATGGTCCCCTGTGCCTGTCAGGAGCTATTACTGAGCAGATAGCCAGGAGTAACCCCTGCTTGGGCCTTTGGAGTTCATTGTGAGGATAAACCTAGAACGGAAATTATCTGGACATATGTGTTGTCCCAGAGTGACTGTAGCCAATTACAGAGGGCAAATACTTTATGTGAAGTGAGCTCTGAGTGGTTTCCAATTCTCTTTTTCTATTTCTCTTGTTCTACTGCCTTCTACTGGAAGCCTTGTATTGGAAACATACTTTATCTTATAACGCATGACAGTAAGTAGCCATGTATATTTGTTGTGTGTTCCAGAGAAACAGTGGCAACAGGATACAAAAACATGAATAATAACATACTCCTGTATTTATATACATTTACACATAACATTTGTATGCATGTTGGATACATGTAATCAAAATAGCTTACTATTACTTATAATTCAAATAAGTTTTAATCTGCCTAATTAATGTGAACATTGAATTAACAAGTATTCAACCATTGGTTCGAAGGCAAATAAAAGACTTGGTTCCTGAAATCAACATTCACCAACTGATTCATATAAAATATTGCTTTCTGGTATTCTCTTTAAAGACTTTTATATATATATTTCATTCATTATCATGGAACACAATGTCAGAGAACTATGTTTTCATGCCTGAATAAAATTGTTCTGACATATTTTCTTTTCAAAGCACATCAAAGCATTCTTGTACTTAGAAACACTAGACAACACTTCAGTCCTAATCTAGTGGAGTGAAGGTGCACAGCAAACTGCAAAATCAATAAAAGCCACAGTGCTATGTAAGCATGGCTTGAGATATGCCATAAAATGTACACTTACTTAGAGCATAAAAACTGAACCAACAAGGCAGAAATGTGTCTGTTTTACTGCAGGTGTGAACAGGTGCAACTGGCAGCTCACATTCTTCCCTATACTGGGCATGTCCATGGAAGGTGGTAAAATGACTTTTGGTTTGTAAATGATTAGTAAATGTTACTGAGTAAAAATATTCACAAAAAACAATCTAGGAATGATGAAGCTGCACTGATATTATATGTCATCTCTCTTCATGTGCATAACATAAATTATAGATGTATAACATGACATGCATATCCACATATACACACATGATCTAGATATATGGTCCTATAAGCAAAGACACATATTTATTGGATTGTCCTATAGGAAATAGTGCTGCAATCTTTGTTTTTTGTTTGTTTGTTTGTTTGTTTGTGGCCACACCTGGCTGTGCTCAGGGGTTACTCCTGGGTATCTGCTCAGAAATAGCTCCCAGCAGGCATGGGGGACCATATGGGATGCCGGGATTCAAATCTTAGGTCCCGGGTCAGCTGCTTGCAAGGCAAACACCACTGTGCTATCTCTCTGGCCCCTAGTGCTGCAATTTTGCAGCAAATTTTTTTTCTCAGAAAGTTGCAGTTTTTGCTGCTAAAATCTTCATCTAATTACATGATACTTACCATAATTATTGAAGGTATTCCTATTTAAAATTCATCTAATTGTTGCTACAATTCCCAGTTACAAAATACCTTCAGAGCAATGTCTAAACCTGTATTGGACCAAATAGTAATATAACAATTTAGAACTACAAATTAGGCATTATGACCAACCCTCATCCATGTAAACAATCCTAATTTGCAATTGTTTTACTCATTCCTACAAAATCTATTTTGCACTCCACCTATCCACTGGTTATTTCTCCATAAGTGCACCCATCTCATATAAGGGTAGTGCTTTTCTTTGGAAGAATGGGATAACTTTCCTTTTATTTCTTAGGTTTCTGTGCTGAGGGCATCACTTCTCATGTTAATGCAGTAGCCAAGTATTTTCTCAGCTGTAAAAAATAATTGAATATAATATTTTGTTCTATGGACCAGTGAGAATGGTCCATGTTGTAGAGATTCTGGACTGAAATCATAGGAATGATTGAATGTTGGCCCAAGGAAATGAGAAGTTAAGTCCCATATTATAAGCCAAAAACCAGTCTAGTTAGCTATGGATAAAAATGTGGAGAATGCCTCATTATCTTTTTTCTGAAGGATCAGAGGACAGAAGCCATCAGAAATCTTTATTTTCAGTCACATTGGAAATAAGCCTGAGGGGATTAGACCATGAGTGAATCTACTAATTATCTACCACCAACGCACCCATCCTTCCTGAAAATATACTTCCCTTTTTCTCTGACTATCAAAAACCCTTCTTGACACTGGCATAATGACTTGGCTCAGGCCTCAGAAGAATGGGCATTGCCCATACGTCCCTGACCATCTATGGAAACAACCACAATTGCCTAAAACATCACCAGGAAGCAAACCTCTACCACGGAAGACCCTACCGCTACCTTGGCATTGACTTACTCCAAGGAGTGTTCCTTTAACACCCAGATGACTCAGCAACAGCAACAACTTGCTTGCAGGGCAGGATGTTCCTCATCTAATGGTGAGGTGAAACTAGAGGACCTCCACATCATCCTGACTTCAATGAAGGAAATGCACAGAAACCAGAATCTTAAACTACAGAAACCTGACACCAAATACAGCTAATGTGCTTGAAAAAATTTCACCCGAACCACAGAGATTGACTCGGGGGGTTGAACAACCTAGCATGCCTGGAACCTAGAGTCACTCTTATGCCAGAAACTTCAGAGATAAGATCTCCTTGTATTTAGGCCAAGGCTTTTTTTGTGTGTGTGGTTTTTGGGTCACACCCGGCAGTACTCCTGGCTCCATGCTCAGAAATTGCTCCTGGCAGGTACGGGGGACCCTATGGGACGCCCGGATTTGAACCAATAACCTACTGCATGAAAGGCAAACTCCTTACCTCCATACTATGTCTCTGGCATGTTTCCCCCCATTTTCCCCATATTTTGCTGGGCCTATGCAAACAAAAACAATTGTCACTCTCACACCATTATTACTGTTTTTTTTTAACTCTTATTTAAAATAAAAGAAGAGCTTACTAGACTTTCTGCTGATGCTTCAATAAATTCATGTTGATTTAATAGTTTTCAAAAATATTCTTTCCTTTCTGTTCCATCTCTTTAGATTTTAGTGTTTCTTTCAATTTTCTATTTTTTTAAATCATGTTGTTTTGTCTCCTAAAACAAATGTATCATTATCAACTATGCAATGCATTTTCTTTAAATAATTTAATTTAAAAAAATCTTCTTGAATCTATGTGGATAAGAAGGTTGCTTTGAGGATTTGACTCTGCCAATTTTCAACCTCCAATTTATTGCCAATAAAGCTTTTTCTGGGTCCATCACCATCTCTTCTTTGAGTGGCCCATGAGTGGCAATGGAAATAAAACTTGATGGATACACAATGAAGAGGTGATTGTGTGAACACAGAAACTTATACATTATTTCTCCTTCTCTCTGTACTCAGACTCTCCTAATAAGAGTTCCCTGCATGCCCAATCTGAGCTTGAGGGAAAGTCTTTGAACATAAGATCAAAGCACTAGGAAAAATTCCTGTAAGTCTGATCCATGCGCAATCACGGATTTTTTGTGAAGCAACAGCTTACTGAATGGAAAAATATTGAGAATGTAAAATTGGTCTCTTCCTCTCTGGTTCAGAGAGAGACACAAAGGAACTTGAATGCTCCTTCCATTGTACTTTATATCCAAGACCTACAGGAATTACAAAGACAAAGCTGAGAATGGCTGTTTCCTTTGTTCTCCCTCTTAGAATTAAGGGGCTCTGGGAGGTTTTTACAGACAGTTCAAGAGCAAATGGATGTTGAACAGTTCTCACTTCCCAGGGAAAAAGAATAAACACCTCAAACAAGTTGCCTCCAGGTGCACCCCAAATGGCATGTTGATTGACTCCGTTAAAAAATAAATTAGGGATGTAAATGTGTTTGAGAAAATTATTACCCAAATCACAACATCCTTTTTAGACAGATGTTTGAATACTGAAAAGAACATTAAAAATCTTTCAGCAAAATCCTTGCCAAATATTAAATGATAAACTGGTATAAATTCTCTTCGCGCCTGATGAGGAAAAAAAACTTATTTGCCTTTGCTATTAATTCAGGTTTGTTTGTATGTATAATTCACACACATTAGTAGGTAGCCTTTTGTCAAAATGTCATGAGATTTTATATTAAGAAACATGAATATTTGAGTGATGTAATGAATATTAAAATTATTGGTTTAGATGACTGTTACTAGTGTCTTTAGATGAATGGGGTGCAGACGATGATGTATTCCAAACTGAATATGTTCAATATGAAAATCTAATGATAAAAATTTTTTCTCTTTTATTTGGTGGTGTTTCTCTCTTCTGGGGAAGGGCGGGTATTGTTTGGGCCACACTCTAGGTAACTATGAGTTTACTTCCTGCACAGGGGACAATCTAGTGCAGAAATTAAACAGATCAGCTCCATGCTTTACCTCCTATACTAGTTCCTGGTTCCCACATTGTTTTTTATTTGTATAAAATTATGTTTTTAATTTTTGTAGTTTAATCGCTCTTTTTAATGAGGACTCAATACATACCTGTTTTATGTCTTTGTTTTGTTTTGTTCTTGAATCACACCTAGCAATGCTCAGGGTTTACTCCTGATTGCATTCAGGGATCATTCCTAGAGGGGCTCAGGGGACTGATGATGGCAGACATTGAACCTGGGTTGGCTATGTGCAAGGCAAGTAAGTGCTCTGCCTGCTGTCCTGTTGGCCTGACCCTTTAATATCTGTTTTTCTTGGTTGTGTTTTCTATTTTACTACTCAATTTACACCTTTTATAAGTAAGGATCAGTTATATTTTGGAGGTATACTAGCAAAGAAGGCACTGGTACTGTATTTAAATTGCGCTAGGGGTTAGATAGTATGAATGAAGCAAATGTGCAAAACATTCCAGAATCTGAGCTTCAGTGCCTACTTTTACCATTATATTATCATTGTTGATTGATTTCAAAGGACAATCTTATCCATTATTTTAAATATTTACTGTTTATTTTGTGTAGTTACAATTTTGTAATATACACGTGTGGAATTAAAAGGAAGGGGGACAGAGAATATGGAGAAAAAAAATTTTTTTTTTTGGTTTTTGGGTTACATCGGCAGTGCTCAGGGTTTACTCCTTGCTCTTCACTCAGAAATCGCTCCTGGCAGGCTCAGGGGACCATATGGGATGCTGGAATTTGAACCAATGACCTTCTGCATGAAAGGCAAACGTCTTACCTACATGCTATCTCTCTGGCCCCAGAGAAATATTTTTGAATTTGACATTTATTAAATGTCTCACATTTAGAGTTTCCTATTTTTTTAAGAATGATTGATGAATAATTTTGGAAAGACAATGCTATTATTTTGTCAAATATCTGGTCCTGTAATAATCTATTGTTGCAGATTTTCAGGGACTAAGCAGCATGCATGAGAACCATTAAATATTTATATTGATAAACAATGCATTTATTTGGTCACTGAGCCAAAACTATATATTGATAAGCTTCCTAAACAAGGCTCTGAAACTAATAACTATTGTTTTCAGTATTGAACTAAGTTAAACAATTCATTATCACTTCTTAGTTGTCCCAATCCTACCCTACTAGCACCTCCCACCCCTGCTCTATCTTGCATTTGGTAACTTCAGGTTTTGTGTCTGTGCAGATGTAACTTGCTGTTATCAGAGGGTGGAGACAGTCTTAGCCTCTTTGTGAACTAGTAATGGATTGTTTTTCATTTGGTTGAGCTTTGAAAATTGCAAAATTATAGTTATTAGTAGCAGGGCACTGTTTAGAGATGATTGCATTTTACCACCTTAATAACATTTTTAAATATACATATTTTCTCCAATCATATCATAACATATTTAAATTGTGCATATTAGTCTATAGTTCCCTTTTTTGAGGAAAAAACAGCAGATTATAATTTTGTCTGAAAACCTTACAAAAATTAAACACTGCATTTAGTTTGGAGAATTAGAGGACTGGATGAAATAATCAAAAAATTTGGTAATTTCTGGAAAGTCACTTCACATTTCTGGGCCAGTAAGAGATGATCCTTAGATACTGTCTATGCTGCCATTTAAACTTTAAATAAGGCAGCTATACTAAATTTTCAGACTTGTCTCCATCTGAAATGTTGCCTCTTGTCATATTTTATTTGAGAAATTAGTTGCCTTCCAGTGAATATTGAAATACTCATGTGGTGAAAGGGGAAAAAAGAAGAGAAAATTCCAATTAATCATTTAATACTGATTAATTAATCCATGGTTTAATTATTTATTAATCATTTGGTCTATTTCTGTGAACATATATTTTTAAAACATTTTAATGAAAAATTGCTTTGAGAAGTTGGAGAGTTTCTACAGCTTTAAGCACTTGCATTACATGTATGTCCCTCAAGCACTTACAAAGCACAGAGCCATGAGAAACACTTTGTGCCTCATTCCTCCCTTTTTTCTATATTAAATAACTTTAGAGCAGTATGGATACAATTCAGTTAGAGTCAATTACAATCAACTGCACCCATCTGTTATTGGTAAATAAATTTCTATCTCTGTTGTGATCCCCTAGCACTTCTAGTAGTGACTCCTAAGCAAAGAGCCAGGAGTAAGCCCTGAGCATGTGCTGTGTGTGGGGGGGAGGGGGGGGAGGGGAGTATACGTGTGTGTGTGTGTGTGTGTGTGCGTGTGCGTGAAAGAGTGAATAAGAAAGAATAAAAGAAAGAAACATATTTTCTTATGTTAAAATGCTTTCTGTATCTTTCACTTTCGAGCTTGCCAGTGTTGCTAAACAAGCTCCTTTCCCCTGTCTATCAGTCATTTTCTGTACCGATTATTCTCTACAGTAGCAATGGACATGGACCTTGGTTTTTACCATGGCATCTCAAAGTTTCACTGACTTCAGTCACGGGATGAGCCAGACAGTCATGTCTCACCTTGTCTTAAAGCTGCTTTGAACTTGGAGATATTGACTTCTGTCTTAAGTGGGGTTCAGATGTTTCACTTCAGTGAGGAAGGAAAAAATACATACTCAGTCAAAGTTATAAAATTCCCTTCAAGTGACAGTAAGCTGTAGACCATTACATACAGGGGAACTTGGTTCAGCTAGCTTTTCCTTCAGCTATGAAACAAGTTTCTTTATCTTATTTTGAACAACAGATAAAAGAGCTGCTTTCTCTTGAGTGCTGAATTGGAAGATGATCTTTGGTATTTGGGTTCCAGAGCTCTGATTTTCATACTATAAGAAACTCAGAGAAGAAAGAATGGATTTTTCTCTTTTTTTAATTCAACTTAGATATCAACTTAGCATACTGAGAGAGTTGGCAGGTAAAATTGTACAATACCTGGCACCATCTTGTTATACTTTTCAACTACCCTTTATTTACCTTACCAAGTATTGGATTGTATTTCCACATGTAAATGATTATTAATGTCTGTAATGCTACTGTTTTTCTACAGTCAGTATAATGAAGTGTAGAACACTTGATCAATTCTATGTGCCTCTTAATGTCCAAAGGAGATTGGCCAGCGGGCTTCTTATCCTCCTGAAAATGGCACAATTGATGAGCCTGCCCACAGAACAGCCATCTCTAGCTCTGTTCTCATGCTAGAAAGAATTCTTCTCAGCTGCTGCTTCTAGTCTCAAGCCAGAGAGCTCTCCTCCAGAGGTCTATAAATGCTGAGCAGATTATAGAGTTGGGCTCATTAAAATCTGGCTTTGGAAAGATACTGGTAACAGAGTATGATGTTATTACTTCCATTTTGATTTCCTGCAATGATTGTGGCATTACTCATTTGAGATGCATTAGGCCTCTCAGACATGTTTTTATGAAATTAATTTCACAGATATAAAGTGGCCAACAAAATTTTCAAAATATGGAAATGAAAAACCCAATTCACCTAAATAATACAAAAATAGTTGCTGTTTATGTATATCAAATAGTACTGTATAAAACAAGTGTTCATAAAAGTGCTTAATAGAAAATATTTGGGGCCACATCCGGTGATGCTCAGGAGTTACTCGTGACTCTGTACTCAGAAATTCCTCCTGGCTTGGGGGACCATATGGGACACTGGGGGAATCAAACTATGGTCTGTCCTGGGTCAGCTGTGTGCAAGGCAAATGACCTACCTCTGTGCCACTGATCTAGCCCCAGAAAATATTTTAAATAGGTGTGATAAGAATAAAGTAATTGCACAGACCCTGGTATTTAGATATTCATTAAATATTAATCCCATTTTGGTTTTACATATTTATTTCACTTTTACCTCAGTAAGATAAATTTTTTGAGAATAGAGAAATAACTGAATGATCTTAGTCATTCTGGTCATTATATTTAAATTAAAACTTAAATTTAATTCACAACTCAATGTGGTCCATTGATCCTTGGGAGTGACTGCTGAGCATGGAGTTCCTGAGCATTATAAGGTATGGTTTATGGCTTTGACCCATTCAAAAATTAGAAGATGGGATTGTTAAGAATTTATTTCTGGCCAAAAAAAATGTATTTAGATAAGAAGAGTTACAGTAGAATACTCATGAGGGCTACCAGGCTCCAAAGTTCACACCTTGAATGATTATTCCTTATCACATCAGTAATTAAATAGATAATAGATTCTCTGCTTCTTATGGAGATGAATCAGCTATTTGTATGTGTAGATGAAACCTGAATTTTTTGTTTGTTTTTGTTTGGGGTTCATAGCTGTCAGTGCTCAGGTCCTACTCTTGGCTCTTCACTTAAGGATCACACCTGGTGGAATTTGGGAGATCATTTCAAGTATTTGAGATTGGACCTGGGTTGCGCACATATAAGGCAAGTATACTACTTATTGAATTGTTGCACTGACTCCTAAAATGTAATTTTTGAATCTGCAATTTGAGCACTAAAAACAGCATGGTAAGGACCCTTACGCACAGAGTTATTTAGTCTGTAAGGATAATCTTTTATTTTATTTTATTTTATTTAGGTTATTAAAATACTAAAATTTATTTTCTTATTGTACAGTTATTGCACCCATCACCTCCAAAATGTCCATGATATTTCACAATTGTCACTATATAGCCTTTAGTAAGAGGAAATTTTCCAGATCACGATACTTCTTCACATTCATTAACAGTAGTTATTAAAGTCATAATGACACAATTTAAAGATGAAAAAGTAGCATTTGGGTTATAATGAAAACCTCTTAATTCCTGTACCCAGAAGCAATTATTTTCAACTCTCTAAAAGTCTCTCTTTTGAAATTAATATCCACATCTCCAAATTCTGTGTTGCTTACTATTATAAGAATTTATTCCTGGGCCGGAGAAATAGCATGGAGGTAATGTGTTTGCCTTGCATGCAGAAAGTCAGTGGTTCGAATCCCGGCATCTTCTGTGTCCTCTTGTATTTCACTTCTAATTTCAGTGCATTGTGATGAGTATGAAGTCTGAGTATGTAGTCCTGGAGATGGAGCACCATTTATATATATAGTTTCCTTTCTTCCATTTCTCTTTTCAGAGCTACTATATTCTTGTTTGTTTTCATCCTAGTTGACCTATCAAGGCCATCTTTAGATTGCCTGCTCTTATTATATCACTATTGATGTCCTCTTTCAGATTTGTCAACAATTGTATTAAATGCTTTTCTGCTCCCTCATTGTGTGTGTATATATTTAGGAGTAATATTTACTGTTTTACATATCCCTTTATTATTATAAAATATCCATCTTTTAAAGTCAAACTATCTCTTTTTGCAGATGATATGATGATATACATAGAAAACCCTAAAGAATCTACAGTAAAACTAGAAACAATAAGCCAATGAAGCAAAGCAGCTGGCTACAAAAACAGCACACAAAAGACAATAGCATTCCTCTATACAAATAACAAAATAGAGGAGAAAGACATTAACAAGTCAAACTCATTTAAAATAGTATCTAAAAATATCAAGTACCTGGGACCGAACCTGACTAGAGAAGTGAAAGACCTATACCATAAAAATTTCAAAAACCTTCAGAAATAATTTGAAGAGGACCTAAGGAAAGGGGAGAATATCCCCTGCTCATGGGTAGGAGGAATCAATATAATCAAAATCTACCTAAATTACTATATAGATTCAATGTAATCCCCATCCAAATTTAGATGAATTTCTTTAAGGAACTAGAACAATCAATTATAAAGTTCATCTAGCACCACAAAAACCTAGGTTAGCCAAATCCATATGTAAAGCAAGAAACTGGGTGGCATTTCTTTAACTAACCGAAGATTTATTATAAAGCCATAGTCATCATAGTATTGGAACAAAGACAAAGTATCAGACCAGTGGGTTAGAATAGAATATCCAGAGATATACCCAAAATATTACAGTCAACTAATATTTGACAAAAGATCCAAGAACCTGAAATGGAACAAAGAGAATCTCTTCAACAAATGGTGCTGGATCAACTGGATAACCACCTGTAAGAAACAAAAGATTGATCCATATCTCACACCCTCCACAAAAATCAACTCAAAATGGATTAAAGAGCTGAAACTAGACCCGAATCTATAAAGTTCACTGAGGGAAAAATAGGTAGAACACTACAAGACTTACACCTCAAAAAGGTCTTTGATGATAGAATGCTAATGGCAAGACTAATAACATCAAATGTAAACAAATGGGATTACATAAAACTAAAGAGTTTCTGCATGGCAAAAAAAAACAAAAACACTGGCTAAAACTAAAAGACAGCTAGCAAAAGAGGAAAAAATCACACTTGACACGTCAGATAAAGGACTGAACCTAGGATATACAAAGCAATCAGAAAGGCAAGCTCCACAAAATCCAAAATCCACAGAAAAATGAGAAGAAATGAATTGACATTTTTCCAAGGAAGACCAACAGATGGCAAAGAAACACATGAAAACATGTTCACCATCACTCATCACTAGAGAAATCCAAATTAAGATAACAATGAGGTACCACCTAACACCAGGGAAGATGGCACAAATCAAAAATAATGGGCTCGATTTCTGTTGGCAAGGATGTGATAGGAAAAGGACCCTCATCCACTACTGGTAGAAATGCTGCCTGGTCCAACCCCTATGGAAATCAGTATGGAGAGTGCTTAGTAAACTCAGAATTGAGCTGCCAGATGACTCAGCAATCTCACTCCTGCGTATCTACCCCCAAGATGGAAGAATATTCATCCCAAATAGTGGAGTGCATACATAGATAGTGCATACATACATCGTAGCACAATAGCCAAGAACTGGAACCAACCTCGATGTCCAACAATGGATGAATGGATCATGAAGATGTGATATACACAATAGAATACTACATAGCAGTTAGAAATGATACAGTCAACCAAAAAAAAAAAAGAAGAAATGATGCAGTCAATTAAAGGGGGAAGGAGAGAGGAGAGGAGAAAAAAAGAACAACAACAACAAAAAGAAATGATACAGTCATGGATTTTACAGCAACATTGATGGTCTCCAAAATATTATGTTAAGCAAAGTAAGCCAGAAGAAGGATACATTCAATACTAGCACTTCTTTGAGGTATTCAGAACATATACCACATTTACATGTAGTAATCCATAAACAAATCTAAGGATCGAAAGGGTAAAATCTCCAAACTATAAATGATGTCACCACATAATGTGGTGAAGTGTTCAGATGAAGTGGAAGAGTGGCAGCACAAAGACACGAATACCCATTATAACTTAAAGAATCCAGAAATGATAGAAGCAACAGTTTTGAGTGAACGGGTATGCAATCAACCTCTAACCACCAAGATCTATAGTAATATCCTAATGTATTTTTCCACAGAACTAGGTGCAGAATATGGTTGGAAGCCTGATCTCCTGCTGTAGTGATTACTAACAACATTCTTTAATGCCTTAATTTTACCAAGTATAAAATAATGCTTTAGCTTCTTTGTCCACAGGGGGCCTTGGAAACAAAGGGTGGATACCCTAATTTTAAACCTTGGCGGTCAATCACACTGGATACCATATACAGTGGCCATTATGTCAATGTCTTGAGAAATACTCTAATTAACCCACTTCCTTTTGTTTATGTCTTCAGTTAGGACCCAAAGAATATGATCATTCAGACCACTGGAACTGTCAATGGCGCACCAAAGACTTATGCTACAGGTCCCACTCATCGAATACGTTTTGGCAAATCACTACTTCCTTCTTTTTTCTTTCTTCTTCCCCCCACTTTTTTTCCCTCTGCCCTTTACTCTTCTTCATCAATTCAATCCATTGCAAAAAAGCTCTCGCTGTCAGTTGCTCCTTAGGAAAGAAACCTCTATACTTAAGATGCAACCACATCCTATAGTCCTCATCACCACATTGCTTAGTACTCTAGATTCGAAAACTGTGGTTATCCTAAAAAGTTCCATCCACTATATAATCCTGAAACCTTAATCTAGAAAAGACCACACCCATCAGTGATGAAGAGCCTTTTAAGTGGGAAACCTGCCAATAACGACCCACTGGCCCAATCCTCTGTAACATAGTTTTATGTATTTACTTATTCTTCTTTTCTCTTCTCTCTTATCTTTTGTTTGCCCCTCCTTTCTCTGCTAAGCCATATCTTAACCAATTATTTATCTTTTCTTAACTCAATCATATCTTAAGAGCTCAGACTCAGCCTAAGATGGTCAGGCCTCCAACAATAACATAAGAATAGAACACTAACATCTGTCTGTCTGAATATTGAGACAGGCACAGGCCCTCAGCACATTGAAGTGTGACTTACCTTATGCCCCTTATCATGGGAGTGATGCTAAGGAGTAGATGTTCTAACTAATCCTACTGTGGTAATTTTGCAATATATATGCCTATCAAACCATCCTAACATGCCCTTAAAGTTCACATTTAATGTGTCTATTATATTTAAACAAGTTGGGAGATAATATAATGAAATATTAGAAAAGTAACAGCACAGATATAAAGAGAGAACAAAATCATACATGTTAAAGTGCAAAGAAGTGCAAAGGAGACCCCTTACACAAGAATGAATTTGTTCTGTACATAGAGAGAACTAGGGCTTCTCTCTTCCAGCTCTCTGGGACTCTATCTAATCTATTTGGGCTTTTGTTTTTATTCTACATCAAAGAGTTGCTAAGTCCTTTAGTTCATCAGTCAGATATTTCCCCTGAGAGCTGGGCTCACTTGTGTTTGATTTCTCCTTAATAGATCTATATTTTCAAAGACATGATAACATATAAGAACAGGCTTTATTTTTATGGAAGCATATACCACCCAGGATATTTTATTTTATTTATTTTTTTATGCAGAACTGTTTTATTTTTTATTTTTTTTATAATAACAATTTTTATTTTAAACATAGTGGCTTACATATTGTTGACAATAATATTTTAGGTACATGTTAACATAAAATCAGGGGAATTCCCTTCACCAAATTGTCTTCCCTCCGCCTCTCTTCCCATCCTACCTCACATGTCCTCCTCCCTCACTCCCGGGGCTCCCAGGTTAAGTGGTCCCCTCTGTGCCTAACTAACTACTTGGTGGTCCTACACCTGTTTAGTCTTGGTACTTCCCTTATACCCCCTCCCCCCAATTGGGATGCGGGACTAGTTAGTTCAAGTCATGTGGTTTTGTTTGAAGAGGAGAAAAGTAATAACCTGGAGAAGAGAAAGAAAAAGAAGAAAAAAGAAAAAAGTCAAATACTCTGGAAATGGACAGAGACCTTCTAGAGGGTTTCATCCTTGGTTTGAGAGATGTAGGGGAAAAAAGAAGGTGAAGCACTACAGCAGTACCTAGAGCACTGTCAAAGTATCCTGTGAGCATTCAAAAAAGAAGAAAAAAAAGGAAAGAAAAGAAAACAGGAAAATAAATAAATAAATATAAATGGAGATATCTACTTCAATTGCCAAACTATCACCATGAAATCAACAATAAAAAATATTAGTCAATAATATTAATGAAAAAATGTTTTGTGTTTTTTTTCCACTCCTGCAGATGCACAGTAAATATTGGGGTCATTGGAAAAGGAATTTCCTTTACCTAAGAGGTACAGGGTTTCTCCACCCTTGAAGTATATTGTCATGGGATTAACTATAGACTCTTTTCAGGTTCATTTGCTCTCCCCTTGGTGCTTTTTTGGTGTATAGAGGACTTCTGTTCCGTCTTGGGTGATA
>PVKC010020523.1:0-18563 GCA_004027635.1 Crocidura indochinensis
TCCAGTGCCACTGCCCGGCCTCACACTTTTCTCTCTTTCCCTCCTTGATTTCATTTTCTTTAAAGCACTGTGGTTTGCAATACTGTTGCTGAAGGGACAACATGTATATCAATTTACTTCCTTTTAATTCTGAGTCTTATATCAAATAGTATTATTTTAAAGGCATACTTCAAGGGCAGAAGAGATAATACAGCTTGTAGAGAGAGCATCTAGGTTTGAGTCCAAGCATTTCACCTGGACTTCAAGCACCACCAGAAGTGATTCTTGTAATGTAAAGCAAGAAGTAACCCCTAAGCATTGTCAGATGTGGCCTCAAAACTATAAAATACTCAAATAATTCCCCAAACAAAAATCCAAACATAAAGATATGCACAAAAATGCAACTTCAATTTGTTCCTTAAGTATTATTACTGGAAAAAGGTGACTATGTGGTAGAATTTCTAATCAATTGCCAGCCTATCTAAATCTATTCCCACAAAATGAGCCAGAAATAAACAGGCAACTTATAGGAGCAGATGTTGCTTACTTGAAGGGATAGGGAGAAGAGGTGGATAAATTGGGTAAAGGGGATATTTTATGGTGGTGGGTCAAATAAACTTTTGTGGAAATCATTATATAGAATATATAGGTGCCAAATTTTAATGGTAGATACTTGGGACACATGAAATGTTTTAAATGAATATAAATAGAAAAAAAATAGAAAAATACAAGTGTGTCACACATATGCAAAACTGATTCTTTTCTAGTTCTATAGAAAGTTATTTTTTTTAAAAAACCCTGTCAATTTTAGAAGTCATAACACAGAGAGCCATGGTCTACTAGGTCCACAAATCACATAAATTCAATGAAAAGGTTTAATAATACCGAATCCCTTGACATATTGCTTTAGACATTTCAAAACACTACATCTCATGCCCTGAAACTTTTAATATCCAAACTAATTTTCACAAATGGATCAAACTTTTACCAATATTCAAAATATTAGGCTTCCTTTAACCTAAAATTTAGTAAAAGGCAGAAGAATTTAGAAAAAGGTGTCCAGATTTTATAAATGAAGATGGTTGCCTAACATGACACTTTATTCCCATTACACAACCCTTAATTTCTGGACCAGAAAAATGATGGGCAAGTAGCCAGTGTTCTTCACAGTAAGTTTGAAGCATATTTTAGGAACAGCTGTAACTTACGTGGAAGTGTGAGGATTTTAATGCTCATAAAAATTTTTATCAAACTGATCTTAAATGACATCAAAAAAAGATAATCCTTAAGCCTTGGGGAGAGAAAATAAACTTCCATTTATCTGAGAATATCTATGCTTATTTCTCAGATGTTTTCAGAACTCAGTCCAGCTACTCCTTCATAGTTCATATCCTTAAGCTACTGAAGTTGCCTTCTCTTTGCTCTTCCAAAGCCTTTTTCTTCACCTTTTCAACCCAATCCAATTCCTGTCTATTTATACTTCAAACCACACATGATCAGTCACTATGTTGACTTATAGCCACAAAGATATCACTACTACATGCAGTCCAAACTCAAGGCCTTGCACCTTCTTCTCATCTTCCTTCTTGCCTCATTTCCTGCTGCTCTATGGAATCCCCACCATTGTGAGTTCCCCTGACCTAATAATGATCTCAATTGACTTATCTCATTCTTCTTGCTACTGTCAAGATTGTTTTCTCTGCATCTATGCATTAATTCATTCAGCCTAATATTTACTGAATTTACCATGTGACCCCCAAACTAGATGAGATGGGAATTATTTTTATAATTTTATACCTTCTCATTATAAATTACAATTTTATTTGGTTCACTGAGATCTGTTTATCAAATATGATTTAAACATCTACTGCATGATAGATACTGTATTAGACAGTGAAATGTAGTTAGCTATAATCTTTGCCCATAAGACAATAACCTAGTGTTGGAAATGGATAAGGTGATACTTAATGTAATATGTATTCCCTGGGAATAATGAAAAGATAAAAACACTGCAAAGAAGATAATATTTGGGATAATGGTACCTTACATTTATTCTGGGATTGAGAGAGGGATGTCTAGAGAGGGAAAGAATAAGATAGAGAAAGCAACAAGTATAAAATTATAGAGATAAGTTGTGTCTGGGTACTAAAGGGTGAGGTATGAGATAAGATTAGAGAAGACGTGGGGATGGATCAACGTAAGAGAAGAGTCTAAGATAATTCAGCTTCTTTCATTCTCCCATCTCTCCCAACACTAGTTATGTGAAATGATATCATTGTTTTGATTTGTATTTCCCTAACAACAAGTGTTGATAAGCACTTCTTTATATGCCTAATAACAATCCCTGTGTCTTCTGTTAGGATTTATCTGTCATGTTCTTGACTATTTTTTTAAATGAAATTGTTGATTTTCTGTTATTGTTGAGCTTCTCTAATACTTTCTATATCTTCGATATTAGTCTTTGATGTAGTGTGTGAAAACATTCTCCCACTCAGTAGGGTATCTTTTATTTCAGTTTGAATTTATTTTGCCATGCAAAAAGGTTTTTTTTTTTAAATTTGGTATAGTTCTCTTTATTTTTATTTATTTATTTATTGGTTTTGGGTCACACCAGGTGACGCTCAGGGGTTACTCCTGTGTTCAGAAATCACTCCTGGCAGGCTCAGGGGAGCATCTGGGATGGCAGGAACTGAAATTGGGTCCTTCCAGGGTCAGTCCTGTGCAAGACAAATGCCCTATTGCTGTACTATTGCTCCAGCCACTTTATTTTTATTTTTGTCATATTTGCTGCTGGAGTCAAGTTACTGAAGACACCAGTGAGGTCCATACTCTGGGGAGTTTTCCCTCAATGTATTTTATAGATTCTGTTTCAATACCAAGATCTCAAATTCATGTTGAGTTAAATTTTATGAGTGGTATGAAATATGGTTTAAGTTTTATCATTTTACACATGGCTGTCCAGTTTTCCTAGCACCATTTGTTGTAGAGAATTTCTATGTCTGTTTTATGTACCCAGATCCTTTGTCCTGGATTAATGGTCCATAAATATGAGGTTTTATCTCTGGGATCTCAATTCTGTCCAAATGGTCTTTATTCTAAGATCACACATTTTTTTTATTATTATAGTTTTATAGTACAAGTTAAAGTCAGGAAAGGTAATACCTCCAGTCTTCTTTTTGCCCTCAGAATTGCTTTGACTCTTTTGAGAATTTTAGGATACTATATAATTTTAGTAGAGTTTGTTCTAAGACCTTGAAGAAAGTCATGGAATTCTAATGGTATTGCACTGAATTTGTGTAATGCTTTGGGTAGTATGGTCTATTTGTCAGTGTTAGTTTTTCCAATCCACACACATGAAATATTTCATTTCCTGATCATTGCTCCTATTTATTTCTATAGTGACTTACAGTTTTCAATGTGTACTTTTTAAATTAAATCTTTATTTTAGACACTGGTTTACAGAATTATTCATGATACAGTTATTTCTGGCATTCAATATTCCAATACAAATGTAAATTTCTCTCCAAACTGATCATTATCCCTGAAGTCTGTCCGATGACATATAGAAATAATTTACTTAATATTTTGTGTATTACTACTGGGAAATCAAAATTAAAATTATGGGGTGTCTAATTTGTCTTCCCATGGTCCACAAATTTGAGGATCTGTAGTGCTTTGATGATGAGTTCATCTGGTGATAGCAGTGGTTCATAGGGACCCTCTGAAGAACTCCAGTGCAATCAGCTACAAGGCCAGTATATACATGAGATTTTCCTGATTTTCTCTTTTTCCAGAGAGTTACATCAGTCTGTGGCATTGGCCATTGCGCAGACATAGAGGAGGATCTGGTAAGAACCAGGGGCATCTGGAAGTAAAAAGGCATTTGGGGAGGGCTGCTTTGTGATTTTATGATTTATATAGAGTAAAATCATACACTCTCTTGTCTTTAGACTTCTGACTTATTTAACTTAGCATGATTTTCTCTCAATTCCCTGCCTATTGTAACAAAGAATAAGATTTTACCTATTTTCTCATAGCTAAATAGAATTCCATTGTATGAATATATATGTTGTGAGTCATTTATATACTTATCTAGCATTTTATTCTTGGATTGCTTCCAGAGAAGCTATTAGAAACAGTACTGCAATGAACATAGGTGATAATGAACACACATTTTTTTTTCTCTCAAATGAGTGCTTTGGTGTTGATAGGATAGTTAGCTATCTAGGAGTAGAATTATACTGTAGTTCAATTTTTAATTTTATGAGAAGTTTTCATACATTGCCCATTGAGGTTGAACTAGGTTTACATTTCTACCAAAAGTGAATGATGTTTCCTTTTTCTCCACATCCTACCAGCAATTATTCCCCCCCCCCACCATGGGTATTAGATAATACATCATTGTTCTTGATTTACATTTCTCTGAGTCAGTGATAATGCTTCTTAAAATGTGCTTCTTAGAGGCAGGAGAGATAGCACAGCCATAGGGCATTTGCCTTGCATGAGGTCAACCCAGGAAAGATACTGTTTGATTCCTGGCATCCCATATGGTCTGCCTAGCTTGTCAGCAGTGATTTCTGAGCACAGATCCAGGAATAACCTCTGTGCATCTCCAGGTGTGGCCCAAAAACCAATCAATTAATAAATAAATAAACTGTTAAAAATGTGTCTGTTGGCCATATATATGCCTTATTTGAAGAAGTATCCATCCAGCTGTCCCATTTTATAATGTCTTTTATAGCATAGCAGGGGGGCCCGGGAGATAGCATGGAGGTAAGGCATTTGCCTTTCATGCAAAAGATCATCGGTTCGAATCCCGGTGCCCCATATGGTCCCCCGTGCCTGCCAGGAGCAATTTCTGAGCATGGAGCCAGGAGTAACCCCTGAGCACTGCTGGGTGTGACCCAAAAACAAAAAACAAAACAAAAAAAAGTTTTATAGCATAGCAGGTTTTTATATTTAAAATATATTTAGTAATATGTAGTGGGTAACCTCTTTCTATGAGATGTATGGTGTCTGAATATTGTCTACTATTTAGGACAATACCTTCTTGTTTTAATAAGATGTTCATATGCTTCAGAATTTATGGTGACTAGTTGTCGAAAAATGGCCTGCCAGGCAAGAGGAGACCAGGGAATAACCCTGTCTCAAAGCCAGAGGAGGATAGTTGTGTGGAAAGAAACTTGGGGACAATGCCAACCAAGGTCACAGAGAAGTCAGGAATGATAAGGTTCAGGGAACATCATCTGAATCTGGCAGTGCAGATAGCCCTTTGACAGTCATAGCAGTAGTAGGGTGAATTTGAGTACCAGAACTTGGTGATCCTTGGAAACAGGTGGGAGGTGAAGTTGTAGAACAAACTCAAGAAACACAGCAGATAATGAGGAGGTAGGGTAGTAAATTCACTAAGGTCTGGACTTAAGGGGGATGTTCATCTTTTGAATGGTAATGAGTTTATCTCTCAGGAGATGGGGAGGGGATGTTTGTTGCTTCAAGTAGTTGAGGAACTGGAAACAGCCTGTGTGTGCAGGCTGTTATAGGAGATCTGAGTCCATCCTTTTTTCAAAGGATTGTCAATTTAAAATTTTAATTAGTCTTATAGGGAACAGCTTAGAGTGAGGGGAAATAGAACCATCTCAAATTTTACCTCCCAGATTCTAAAATAGTATAGAAAATATTAGGTAAATTTTCATTTATCACCATTGACAATTGATTCCTATTCCCTACCTTCCTCATTCTTTGAAAAGGGTTAACTGTAGGTAAATTTTTGGTTCCTAAATATCACTTAAGAATGCATTGTACGGGGCCCGGGAGATAGCATGGAGGTAAAGCGTTTGCCTTTCATGTAAAAGGTCATTGGTTTGAATCCCAGTGCCCCATATGGTCCCCCGTGCCTGCCAGGAGCAATTTCTGAGTATGGAGCCAGGAGTAACCCCTGAGCACTGCCGGGTGTGACCCAAAAACCAAAAAAAAAAAAAAAAAAACCCAAAAAGAATGCATTGTACATTATACATTTTATAGCATTTTTGTGCCTTTTTAGATTATATAGTATATTTAGAAAAATGTTTTCAATAACCTTATAATAATTCAATTCTGACTTTTCTGTAATTAATTTTAAGACACCACTTGCCATACTTTGGAAATTATTTTATGATTCCAAAACTTACTTATGGAAGACATTGAGTGAGACAAAGAGTTTTTACAAACTCTGAGTATTAGAATTAGCTATAAAATAAGATAGAGGAAGACGTCACCACTCACATTCAATCAAGTGATAGCTATGTTAGAGGCATTGAGCCAAAGTCTCTCCTTGTGGAATTTACACCTTTTATAATTATAAAAGGAATCATCATTTCAGTTTTATAGGGCACTAGGGTATAAGTAAAATTCAGCATAAAATTTCTAACTTGTCTTTGTCAGACTGAATAGTAAGAAGTCAGTATTTATAGAGATAGGAAAAAATCCTCTTAATAAAGATTCTCTCATCTTCCATATGAAAAATCCACTACCTCATTATCCATAATCAAGCCAAGTCACAGTCCTCTAAGGACAGGAAAGAGGCAGCTAGATTTTGTGCATCTGATCATGGCTACCCAGATTTATCTTTCCTTTTTAAATGTTGTCCATTCTCAAATAGATCAACTCAATCTTTCAGTTATTTAGAAGATCCCACACTTCAATTTCAGAATCATAGTCAAGAAAACCCAAGGCAGTAGTTCTCAATCAAGAAAATAGCAGAAAAATAACAGCAGTGGTAGTCAATGATATGAAATAGTTATCAGCTGTGAAAACAGAAACAGTTAAGGATGTTTCTCAAGTATAGCTACACTTTGCTAATGGCTGGGCAGAAGCCAAGTAAAAATACATAAAGTGAACCTGAAAGTGAACATGGTGGCTGTATACTAAAAAACAATTTATTTGTACATATAGGTATGGGCGATGTATTGTGCTTCTAAAGGTGGTTGTATGTGTACTGTCTACTATGACTTTGTATATCCCATTCGAGTAAAGGCCAGTCATTCCTTTCTCTATGCAAAATACAGAAACTCCTAGTTTCCTCTCCCATTTCTACCCCAAGGTGTACCCATGAAGCCAACACTTATGTAAAAGTATTTTATTTGGGAGGTTACTATAGAAATTACTGTCAGGAGGAAGGGGAGTGAAACTGAAAGGGGAGAAATAAAATATGATCAAATAAATGACCACTGTGAACAATGGGGCTGGGTTCTACTGGGGAATACTTGGAAACAGGGAAGGACAAATAAATCTCGATGATTTATTTATCTAACTCTTACAAATTACTGGCTGAGAGATAAATTCTCTGGCATGTTCAGGTCATCCTGGAAAAAGCTGAAAGGCCTTGGCACATAATACAGAGAAGGGCAAGGAGAAATATAGTCCAAATATACACTCACATCTATGGATGAGACCTCTGGAATCTTGTATCCTTAGGTCCAGGTTTAGTAGCAGGGTGAAAGAACAAAAACAAAACTACAAAAGTGAGAGATGCTATTGATGTTCCCAGGCTCATTTTCAAACAGAATGTAAACCCTTATGGTTTTGTGCTGATATATCCTCACACTGACCAGGCATTTTTCCTTGGAAGTCTTTGTGATCTTCCACATTCTGTAGCTGTTCCATTTGACTTCCTCCTATTGCCCCTCCTAGTCTATGGGGACCCACAGAGAGGGGCCAGATTAATAGAGATTTAACCATAGAAATGTGACTCTACATGGATTTTACTTGAGGATTTCTGCATGAGGACCTACTGCATGGAGGAAGCAGCCCTTCCTCCTACAGATAGGCTATTTAAAGATCTCTGAGTATGGGGCCGGGCGGTGGCGCTGGAGGTAAGGTGCCTGTGCTAACCTAGGACGGACCGTGGTTCCATCCCCCGGTTCCCCATATGGTCCCCCGTGCCTGCCAGGAGCGACTTCTGAGCGAATAGCCAGGAGTAACCCTTGAGCGTCACCGGGTGTGGCCCAAAAACCAAAAATAAATAAATAAATAAATAAATAAATAAATAAATAAAAAATAAAGATCTCTGAGTATCAAGAGGCTGGTTGGAGTTATTACCACTAGTTGCCTATGAATTTACTTATTCATTATTGGAGAAACACATCTAAAATGTTATTTAAAACATGCTTTCTTTTTATCTAGAGAATTATTCTTCTTGGTTATATGTGAAATAATTCAATATGTTGATTGAGTGCCAAAGCCAGATGGCTAAATCCTTTTAAATAAGAAATTACATATAAATCTCATGGGAAAGATTTAAATGTGTAATCTGAATACCTTTGTATGTGCCTATTCTTTTCACAGAATGAATCTATCAGTCACAGTGCATTTATTTAAGGTTTGCATATTTTTGAGATAAAATACCAATAATTGTTTCTCTATAAATTATATGGCATGATTCTAAGGTCTTTGAAAACTTTCATGGAAATCCCTAAAGATATATGGAGATGAACTGAATTTAAATTACCTTATTATTTGCCAATTATTTATGAGTTTAAAAAAGCAAATTGCTTATATTTTTATAGTGATCACAAACATTAAATTTACAAAATCTATATATTCTCATGAATAATAATAATATTTTAGACTCAGAATTAAATATTGAGTATGTGGTAGATGCATAGTAAAATAAATGAGTTTAGATACATTTACTAAAATTTTACTTTAGGCTTTCATTGAAATGATTGGTACACTCATTAAAAAAAACTACTTATAAAAAACAACCCTGTCCAGAAGTTTGACTCAGTTAAAGCATATGCTATTATTTAATCTGGCTTATTTCCTATCTCAGGTGTCAATAGATGCAGCAAGTCTGTCGTAAAAAATTTACTAGTCTGCATTTTCACACAAGTTCTGCATAAGCTAATCATTTTGCAGCTACAGTAAAACATGATATGTCTACAGAGTCTACTGATTCATGAGTGACATAAGATGAATAAAGACAAATACAAAATGAGTTCACCTGTGGCACAACACGAAACAAAATAATGTAGAACACTAGCAACTACCATGACAATGTTAATTAGCGAGAGAAATAGAATGCTTGTCTCAAATATAGATGGGGTGGAGGGAGATGGAGTGCATTGATGGTGGGAATATTGCACTGGTGAAGGGGGATGGTCTTTTTGTGACTGAAACCCAACTACAGTCATATTTGTAATCACGTGTTTAAATAAAAATAAAACAACAACAAACAGAAACAAAAGAACAAATAAAATACATGAAACAAAACTTAATCCTAAACAGCTAAAACCAAATCAATGTCTCTGATAAAAGGAAGACAAATGGCAGTATATCTACAAGTTAAGACAACACTTTTATGCCCTCCAATGGTGATATTAATGTAGGAAATACAGACATTTATTTGAAATGAGGCAAACACGAAACATAGTTTATATTATATAATAAAATATTTCAATTAAAAAAGCTTTGCTTTTTGCTATTTTATTTAAACACCATGGTTACTAGGTTGTTCATTATACAGTTGTGTTTTCCACAATTGTAAGTTGTTCATGATTGAGTTTCACTCATACAATATACAACACCCTTCACCAGTGCACATTTTCTGCCAATAATGTCCTTAGCTTTCCTCTTGTATTCTACACTGCCTGCCTCTCTTTTTCTTTTCTCTCGCTCTCAAATCTCTCTCTCTCTCTCACTCTCTGTTACTTGCTCTTGCTCCCCCCCACTTCTTTTAGACATTCTGGTTTGCAATATTGTTTTTGACGGGTACTGTGCATATCACTTTATCTCCTTTCAGTGCCCAGATCTTGTTCATAAATTTCTAATTTTTTTGAAGAGTATGATTCATATGCTGGAATACAGTTATATTCTTTAAGTGTAATTTTTGAGCTTTTTTGTGTAAACTATGATAAAATCCCATATGTAAACTTTTAATCTTCCCAAAGTATACTACAATATGACTTAGAACAATTAACAAATTAAAAACTTAAATGAACTTTGTTCCAGAAAAATGGAATTAACATTATTTTCAATTACTCATTTCTTCTGTAAGAAAGATCATTCAATATGAAAACATCTCAGTTTTTAATTTATTTCAGGAAAGTATTTACATGGAATAATTTGGACTCTCCACCCAAAGTTTCACAAAGCTGACTTTTTTTGGATATTGTTTCCAAGTATCTTGTTTGTTGGACTTGGTTGTTATTAAACATTGAATATAGTACTCTTCTCCAAATCTTTCCCTCCAAAATGGTTCAAATTAACAGTTATTCTATCCTCTGGAATTCTTGGTGTAGACCCATATGTATTTCTGTATTTGTCTCTCTCCACACAAAGATTAACAGAAACTTTCTATTTTCTGAGACTAGTTTTTAGCGAGAACCAGAATTATTCTGTACATTATTAGTAGCAGTGATATTAAAAATAGGGCTGTATAATAGGAAAATTGTTGCAACTTGCAGGGGAATACAATTAGGGTGGACTAGTAGGACTATGACAATGATAGTTAGAAATGATCACTCTGGACAAGAATTGGATATTAAAGGAGATAAAGGAGTAAGGGAGGGAACCTGGGTGTAAACTATCTCTTCCCCCAACTTTCTGTTTTCCTAACCTCTTTTGAGATGTTAATCCCACCTGGATGATAAGCCCCGCCCATACCTGGCTTGGGTGGGTTATTTTGATAAAGAGTAAGAGAGTCTGCCTGGGGGAAGGAGGAGCTGAAAAAGGGAGAGAGCCAGAGAGAAGCAGGGATGAGCTGCTTGGCATAGAAAGTTTAGCAAACCAAAAAAAAAAAAGGGGGGGGGCGGCAAGATGGCGCTAGAGGTAAGGTATCTGCCTTGCAAGCGCTAGCCAAGAAAAGGACCAAGGTTCGATCCCCCGGTGTCCCATATGGTCCCCCCAAGCCAGGGGCAATTTCTGAGCCCTTAGTCAGGAGTATCCCCTGAGCATCAAATGGGTGTGGCCCGAAAAACAAAACAAAAAAACAAACAAGAAAGTTTAGCAAAGAAACACATGTGAGGAAATGTACATGGCAGAGAAAAGCCATGAAATAAAGCGAGCTAACTCTGATGAAATTTTGACTGCCTGTGAATTATTTCTCTGCTATTATCTCTCTTTATCAGATCTGTCCCCCTGAGGGGTTAGAAACATAGGGCCTGGGGTGGCCTCACCCAACACATGAACCTTTATACTTTATATTTTATTTTAATCTCTACCTGGGCACACTGGTAGAAAGAAATTGATGGCACTGGTGACTGGATCAGTGCTGGACATTGTAAGTTTAAAAATCAACTATAAGGGTCCCGGGAGATAGCATGGAGGTAAGGCATTTGCCTTTCATGCAAAAGGTCTTCGGTTTGAATCCCGGTGCCCCATAAGGTCCCCTGTGCCTGCCAGGAGCAATTTCTGAGCATGGAGCCAGGAGTAACCCCTGAGCACTGCCGGATGTGACCCACAAAAAAAAAAAAAAATCAACTATAAATAACTTTGCAAATAATGGTGCCTGAATAAAATAAAAGCTAAGAAAATGAACTCGGAAAATGCATTAGAGGTTCAAATATTAATATCCTATGGTTTATCTAGTCAGCATTTTCCTGAGAGAAATGTCTCCAAGCACTACTTTTACTGAATTACAATATCAAGATCAGATGCAGAACTTACTTGAATAAATATCCTCCTAAACACACACACACACACACACACACACACACACACACACACACCCCATTTGTTTTTGGGTGTTTGGTGACAGAGATCTAATTCTAAGCCCCACACATACAAAGCAAATACTCTATCTCTGAGCTATATTCCTAGCACTTTTACCTTTTAAGTTGATATTATCAGGTCAAAATTCATAGATGAGAAGCAAATGAAACAAATACTTATTTTCTGCTGATGCTGCAGAATTCTAATCACTACTCTAATGTTATGACATTTATTCTAAGGTGGTTATATATTCTAAACTAGAGGTACCTTTCTATCTCCTCATTTACTAACAGTTTTAAGCTTGGGGCAGTTTTTTTCTTATTTATTTTATTTTATTTTATTTTATTTTTGGTTTTTAAGCCACACCTGGCAGTGCTCAGAGGTTATTCCTGGCTATCTGCTCAGAAATAACTCCTGGCAGACACAGGGGGACCATATGGGACACCGGAATTCGAACCAACTACCTTAGGTCCTGGATCGGCTGTTTGCAAGGCAAACACCTCTGTGCTATCTCTCTGCTTCCCCCCCCCTTTTTAAATTTTTTTAATTTTCTAATTCATTTTTTATTTAAACACCATGATTGCAAAGTTATTCAAAATTGAGTTTTAGTACCAACGTCTCTAATTCCAGAGGTCTGACTTTAACAACCCCGAATGAGTAGAACTTCTGGAACCATAGGAAAAGACTCTATCTTAAGCTTTATCCTAGGATCTGCGCAACAACTAATACCGCTAATTTCAGAAGAATGACTGCAACAACTGTGACTGAACAGAACTTCTGGAACCATAAAGAAAGACTCTGTCCTAAACTTTGTCCTATGACCTGTGCAAATACTAGGAACTCTAATTACAGAGGACTGATTTTGACAGTCACACTGAGCAGAACATTTCTTGGCACCATAAAAAAGAACTTGGAGTTCAACAATGAGCATGTCCAGAGCCTGTAGTTCTTCCCATGACACTTTGCTTCAAGGGCAGAGAAACCCTGTATCTCTAGGCCAAGGGAATTCCTTTTCTAATTTCCCCAACACTTACTTTGCCTATGTAAAAACAAACAAACAAACAAACAAAACACTTGCCACACCAGCACACCAGCCCCCCTTCCTTATTTTTCCTCCTCTAGGTGTTGTTTTGTTGCTGCTTATTTAGTTGTGTTTTTGTTATTATTTTGGTTTCTTTTTCTTTTCTTTTTCTTTCTTCTTTTAAATCTATATTAGTAGCTTCTAGATGGGCTCCTCCCAGCTTTTTATCCAACAGAACCACAGAACTTGAATCATCTTGTTCTGCTTCAAAAATCGAGGGGAAAAGAGTGGGTGGTATCAGGAGCAAACAATCGCATGAACATTGAGTGGAAAGAAAAATTGATCAGACCTAAACACCAAACCCAAAGTTAATGACAACAGAATCAAGATAACCCAATCTATAACAAGCTATACACAAAGAGGACCTGTTATACTGGCAGTCCAAGGGGACAAGGGGGGTAGTATGTGATACATGCTGTGAATAGGGGTGAAGGGAAGACAACACTGGTGATGGGAATGGCCCTAATTCACTGTCTCGTTGTACCTTAAATATAACTGTGAAAGACTTGTGTAATTCACATTGGTCACAATAAAAAATATTTAAAAAAATTGAGTTTTAGGGGGCTGGAACTAAAGCACAGTGGTAGGGGATTTGCCTTGCATACGGTTGACCTAGGACTGACTGCTCTTCAATCCCCTGGCATCCCATATGGTCCCCCAAGCCACAAGCGATTTCTGAGCGTATAGCCAGGAGTAACCCCTGTGCATCAGTGGGTGTTGCCCAAAAACAAAACAAAAAGAAATTGAGTTTTAGTCTTTTAATGTATGTCTCAAATTTTCATCCCATAACCCCCTTCCCCAGGTGGAGGAACTCTGCTCTTCTTGAAATGTAAAGGAAATAAAATAATTTTTCTCTGCAGCTTTCTGAGGACTTGCCCTTGATGCCCTGGACCCCACCCCTTCCTAAATCCCAAGAACTTGCCCTTGACCAAAAGATACATTTTAACTGTTGCAAACCTTATGACTTGTGATTATCTAAATCTTGCAAAAATATAACTGAGCAAATGTCAAGTGTCACTCCCTGAAATGGACCACCCTACTGCAATTTTCCACTGTCCAAAAAGCTATATAAAAGCTTGTTCAATCTGGTTCAAGGCTCTCATCCTCTGGTTTATGTTAGGCCATGTTGAGAGCTTCTGCATGCTTGTATAATAAAACCCCCTGCTTTTGCATGGTCTCTGCCTCTTGGAGTCATTAGAGAAGTGCATGTGGAATTCCCGACCTTATCATTCTCTCTCTCTCTCTCTCTCTCTCTCTCTCTCTCTCTCTCTCTCTCTCTCTCCCTTTTTTTCCTTTTTAGACACTGTAATTTGCAGTATTGATGAAGGTTTGCACTATTGCACCAGTAATGAAGGAACACCATACATATCACTTTATATCCACCCAGTACCCAGTTATTATTGTCCTGAGTGATCAGTTCCAATTATCAATGCCATAGTGGTTCATTCTCTGTTGGGGAAGTTTCTGTTGTTGTTACTAATGGAACTGTATGCAAAGGTGGGGAAATTCCAAAAGTTTCCATGCTAACATTTCTTTTTACTTTATTTAAACAAAGTAGTTTACAAAGTTGTTTCCAATAGTTTTGTTTTGGGCATTTCAATGTTCCACCAACAATGTGACCTTTTCTCCATCTTTATCCTTAGTTTACCTCTCCCCAACCTTGTCCCCTTAGTGCATGGGATTGAACCATGATCAGTCCTAGGTCAACTGCATGTAAGGCAAACACCCTATTGTCACGCCACCACTCTGGCCCCTACTTATTTTATATTTTTATTAAAACAAAATGGTTAATGGATTTATCAATAAAACTTCAGTAAAATAAAATTTGTGAAAACTTTTATATCTCACCATGGAGTCATACAAGTTATTGGGGGTTTACTGAGATGCTTGTTGGTAGTTAAGGCTACTGTGTTTTGGTTTTTATTATTGCGCCTACTTGGCTTCTGTGCTACTTTCCAATCTAAGTTGGGATGTTCCTACAGGATCATCAGTATCCTGGAAATTGGAGGTATTGGAATTCCAGGATCTCTAGATTTGGGCCAAAGCATTTCATGGCTTGGTTTAGCTTGCATCTCCTGAGATTGGTGGTAAAGCTGTGTAGCTGGGCTGTTGCTTAAATGTGGTGGTTGTGGAATGTGGGGGTGACTTCTTACCTTCCAGCAGCAGGAGGGGAGGGGAGGAAGGAAAGGAGTCTACCCACTCCAACTTGAGACAATCACAGAGTTTCAACCACCAAATCAGCATACCTGGAATCTTTTGCCATTTTGCCATCTCTGTAGAGATCAGTCATGCGGCAGTGATATTGGGCTGTTTACAGGGTTTGTTTGGTGGCAACTGGGGTTGGGAGACTGTGGATATGGCTGCCAGGGTTTGGGCAGGGAAGGCCCTTGACTGCTACCTCTCGAAGGAATGTCAGGATTTCCAGCCCCAAAACTGGTATGCCTATGAGTTTTAGCAGCTTGGCTTTTATTTCTTCTTCTTTTTTTTTTTTTTTTTGTTTTTGGGCCACACCCGGTGACGCTCAGGGGCTACTCCTGGCTATTCGCTCAGAAGTCGCTCCTGGCAGCCACGGGGGACCATATGGGGAACCGGGGGATCGAACCGCGATCCGTCCTAGGTTAGCGCAGGCACCTTATCTCCAGCGCCACCGCCCGGCCCGGCTTTTATTTCTTCTAAGGTAAGTGGTACAGCGGTGAAGCTGAGATGTTGTTTACATGGCAGTGATTGTGGGATGCCCACTCTAACTCTGTTGAAGAATGAATTATTTAAGAGGCAAGAATACTAACAGCAGCAAAATATTTTTTTTGTTGTTGTTGTTTTTTGGGCCACACCCGGTGACACTCAGGGGTTACTCCTGGCTATGCGCTCAGAAGTCGCTCCTGGCTTGGGGGACCATATGGGAACCGGGGGATAGAACCAAGGTCCGTCCTAGGCTAGCGCAGGCAAGGCAGGCACTTTACCTCCAGCGCCACCGCCCGGCCCCATCAGCAGCAAAATATTTTATCATAGAATAATTTCCAGCTTTCCAGAAAAGACGTTTGTTATATGTTTATGTTCAGACTCACAAATGATAATTTTTAGAAAATCAAGATGATCTAATCCAACTTCTCTTTTTCAATAATGGGTACTAAGTTGGAGGGGGATTCTCAGGGCTATGTGAATCTGCTCTATCACTTGAATAACTTTGCTGACCCCAATGTTTTTTTAACCTAAATATATAAGGTTTGGGGGGGGCAGGTGAGACCATAAAACCAAGCTGCAAACTATTATTTTCATATAACCTTTCTATGAGCTGTGGTATTTTTACTCCCTGACCTGTCATGCTTTGGAAGATGACCCAAACCAACATTTTTTTTCTTGGGTTAATCTGAGACCTTTATAGGATTTATTCCTTACTAAAAAAATCACTTCATTTCCCATAAACAAAGCTTAGAAAAGTGCGCATTTTATTATTATTATTATTGCAAATCAGCTTTTATATTTGCACATATTTTGTACACAAATATACTCACAGAAGAGACTAATACAGAAGGTAAATACTGAGAGTTTTCTAAGAGGAACAACTGTTTCTCCTATATTCATGCTGTCCAAGGAGGAGTAGCTTCAGTTTCTTTGATAAGTGAATCTGCTGTTTGTTCCACCCAAGATTTGTGTTCCTCTTCCACAGGAAAACTAAGAACTACAAGTTCCAGACTCTCTTACATCTGTTTGTGGGCTTCTAGTGACTTCTTGCCAATACAAATGTAAGTGAAGATAATGGATTATTTCCAGACCAGAGAACTTAAGCCAATGTTCCTTTCCTCACTTGCTTTTTCCCCATAAAGAATTTGATTCCACAGGGAAGATGGATTCAAAAGATGGAAGAAGGTCATCTTTTATAAATCTTAAAATTAAAATGCACAAAACTGCATGCTCACCAATGCTGCATGATGAAAAAAAAGACTTCTAATTTGTTCTCTTTTATTAGTATTGCTGTGCAACAAAACATTTCAGAACTTAGAGGCTTAAAATAACAACCATTTAATTTACTCACAAGAATTTAATTTTGGTAGGATTCTATTGATCAATTGTTCCCTGCTCCACATTACATTAGCCAGGGCACAATCCTGGATGCGAGAGAATCCAGTTGCTAGCTGGGTCATTTAGCTGGCTGCTTTGTTTAGTACTATAGTGATCTCAGTGGAGACCAAGAATGGAGTTCTCTAGATATTTCCATTCTGACCTCTTCATTTGCTGCTTTTCTTTTTCACAGCACAGTGTTTAGAGGAAATGTTCCAAGAACATACAGTAAAAACTGTCTCATTTTGAAAGGATCCATAAAATGACATAATATCATACATGCCATGGTTTATTGACCAAACAGTTAAATAGCTTCAATTCGATAGCACACGATATAGATCCTACTTTTAATTGAAAGACTCATGGGGCTATATTTTAAAACCATCAACTGAAGACACTGTGATTTCTTTGAGGAGGCTCCCAGGTAGTACTCAGTACATATATGAGGACCCCCTTTATATTATTTCCATTCGCCTAGGCTGGTTGTTCAATGACAGGGTCTGTGGGTGTGATGCTGGTGATTGTGGTGGCAACCCTGGCAGTGTTAATTATTTAGTGCTTATGGCTAGGAATGTTCAGGGAACTATGCAATTCAGGGAATAAAACCCCAGATGGGTGCATGCGCCTTAGCCACTATACTATCTTTTTTCCCAACACTATGATTTTGAAATTTGTATTTAATTGCAGCCAATGTTATATTTAAAGTAGGAGAATGTTTCAGTTATTTTATAGTTAGAAGAATTTAAATTATAGTTCAGCCACTAACCAACAAAAATCTTTAGAGATGATTTTAACTTTCATAAGTTATAAAATGAAGAGATCCTTCATTAGCTCTAATAGTTAACTTTTAAAACATACCATTATGTTAGAAAACAGTGTAAGAGTAAAGGAGCAAGGAAAATAAGTAAATGTTTTGTCAAAGACAAAATGAGTAGTCAATATAGAAAAATGCTATATTGGCCCTTTAGACATGTCAAGATCCCTTTCCTTTTCCTGGCACAATGATTTCCCATGAGAAAGTATCACTTTGCCTCTAGTCACGGTTGAATGGAGTTGTAATCAGGACACTGTCCATCCCTACTGTTCATCCCTAACCTAAGGGCAGACATTTGCTTCAAACTAAGTCAGTTGGAACTTGAATCTTGAGTGGAAGAATAAGATTAAACTGTTGGAGCTTCAGTTCATTTCACAATGGTGTCCAGGGCAATCAAACCAATGATGTCCTTCTAACTAAATACATTTTCAGGGACAGGTGCTGATAGGGGTCACACACTGTTTTTTTGGCTTCAGAAATGCTTCCTATCCATACCTCGCATTTATTATCCAACATCCTTTGAGCTTTGTGGACCTATCTTTCTGCAATTATCTTACTTTAACCATTCAGAGTTGCTTTTTTATTTTTAAGTTTTGCAATGAAAGAACACTTATCTGGGGGCCGGGCGGTGGTGCTGGAGGTAAGGTGCCTGCCTTGCCTGCGCTAACCTAGGATGGACCTCGGTTCGATCCCCCGGTTCCCCATATGGTCCCCCGTGTCTGCCAGGAGAGACTTCTGAGCGAATAGCCAGAAGTAACCCCTGAGTGTCACCGGGTGTGACCCAAAAACAAAACAAAAAAAAAAAGAAAGAACACTTATCTACATAAATTTTCACTCAACAATAGCAGTAAAATAGATATATGTTAAAGCAGTGAAATACAATTTCACTTGTTCATTATATGGCATCTATTTTTAAAAATAAAAGGAACTACCAGCTTGTTA
>PVKC010020524.1:5477-18680 GCA_004027635.1 Crocidura indochinensis
GGGGGGGGCTCCTGGAATTGGAAGGGCTGTGACCAAGGGGCACGGTGGAAAGGGGAAGGTAGCTTTTAGTTTTCGGGGTTTTCTCTGACAGCCACCTGTATGACTCAGGAGGAAAAGGGGTGCCCTCGGGATGGGGGAGGCATGACTCTTTAGGGCCAGGCAAGTTTCAGTCTCAGATCTGACTCAGCCCGTGCAAAGGAGACCCGATTTCTGGGTCCCAGGCGGGCTAGACTGTGTAGCCTGGCGTTTGTTTTTCCGCGTTTCCCAGCCCTGCTTTCTCTACGGGGTGCAAGGATCCTTGCAAGGGGCAGGTGTTTCTGCCAAGGTTGGAATTCTTCATTTCTGTTCAAGACACAAGGCTGTGCGATCCATCATTTCCAGTCGTACCTTATCTCTCTTCCCCGGGCTCAGTGCAGGACATCTGTCTTATTAGGTGAAATAGATACGAACCAGAGGTTGGGCAGTCTGACTTTTACCGGTACTGACCCAGTAATTAAAGCACCAGCTATTTGGCAATGCAGAAGGAACTCCAGAGTAGCGTCTTCTTTTCCTTGCATTTTATACCTTTAATATATAAAGCCATTTATTCATTTAGCATTTAGAGAGAGTTCCAATGACTCACGCTTGAGGAGGTGTCCAGTGTAGTCTACCTTCTCTCATTTTTATGTTCAAAGGCGGCTGGAGCAGAATGAAATATTGTCAACTCTCTTAGGCAAAATAATCAGGATACTTTAATTGCCGAGGTAAGATGGTCAATAAATATGAAGGGATTGTAAAAACTGACATTTGAGAGAATATAGACTATCTGGATGCTCTCCTGAATTTTAAAAAGATTGTTCACATTTTGCAGAGTTGTGTGGTGGTTTATTCTGACATTTCCATCAGCCACTTATGTGCATATTGCTATGCAAATGGATTCAGAAAAAAACATTATTTTCCTTTACTGCGAAACTGTTATCGCTGACTAATGGATTTTTTTCTGCGTGAAGATGATCTAAAAATGATGTATACCGTGTTTTTCTGTGTTACTGGGACATAAATTGTTCTATCTATATAATCTAAGTAGCAAGTGGATTATTTCGTGCTGTGGTTCTTATTGGTCTTTGTTTTGAAAATGTAAACTTTCTGGGCCCGGGAGATAGCATGGAGGTAAGGCGTTTGCCTTTCATGCAAAAGGTCATAGGTTCGAATCCCGGTGCCCCATATGGTCCCTCGTGCCTGCCAGGAGCAATTTCTGAGCATGGAGCCAGGAGTAACCCCTGAGCACTGCCGGGTGTGACCCAAAAACCAAAAAAAAAAAAAAAAAGAAAGAAAATGTAAACTTTCATAATAGGCCAGAAGTGAGGATTTTCAGAGCCACTCACAGCTTGTATGTTTGCAGTGTATACAGTGTTCATTCTCTTTGAATTGCTTTACATTTTATTTCTGATAAGAATCTCTTGTAGCATCAAAAATTGTCTAATTGCTTATATATGTGTATATAATATATATTATATACCAGTGTTCTAAAAATCTTGTTCAAGTTTCAAACTTAACATTACAAAAGCCTATAGTTAATAGCTTAAATATACTTTCAATTTAATAATATAGAATTATGGCATATGGCAGGTGATTTGCTAACTAATTCTTTTTCAAAGATCTCTTTGTTCTTAATGCACAATTCGAGAGTTTACATTCATTGTCTACTAAGTACCTTGAGAATTAGATGATGAGATTTACCAGAATGATAAAAAAAATACAAGACTACACACAGTTAGTACCTAGCAAGTTGCAATACTACTATTTTTCTGATTTTTAAGAAAAAAAGAAAAGAAAGAAAAGACACAATTAAGCTTTTTTTTTTAAGGACTGGAAGAAGTATCTTAATAAACTAGCATACATACTTGGTATGGATGTGACCCCCAAAACTTAGTGGTTAGTGATTCCAAAGCATCTTACAAGAAGGAGCACTGATATCACTAGGTTGACCCTCAAACCAGAAAATAATAGTTTTTAAGACTATGTGTGGAGTTGCAGCAATAGTATAATTGGTAGGGTGTTTGCCTTGCATGTTGCCAACCTAGGTTCAATCCCAGCATCCATATGATCTTCTGAACCCGCCAGAAGTGATTCCTGAGTGCAGAGCAAGGAGTAGTGACTTCTAAGCTTGGCCAGGTGTGACCCAAAACAAACAAAAAAAAAGGAATATGGATCTTGAAATTTTAAATTATTTTTTAATTTTAGACTGGGTTAGTAGATGGTGCACAATACATGTAAAATACCAGCTTCCTTGGCTAAAGTTATAAAAAACCTTCCAAGTTAAATGCAGTATGAAAAATATCATTTTAGAGGGTTAGATTGGGAAATACATATAAAATAACAACTTCCTTAGCTAATAATGTAGGAAGTTTACCAAGGAAAAATATGGTCCAGAATACTGTTAGTCTAATATTCCATTCTAGAATGTAGTCCTCTTCAAATCAAGTCGCAGAAAAGCCTACCCTGGCTCTAGGACACAGTCTTTCTCATAGTGGCTAAGCCATTGCTTGTGATGACACAGACTTTCCAATTTCATGGTTTCTTCCTTGCTGTCGTTAGACTTAATGATTTTTTCCAGAACCATCTATGCTGTTACCCCCACCTCCCCTTGTATTTTCCTAGGGCTGCTGTGTTTGTTTATGAGATATTTGATTTCCTAATTGTGCTGCCTGAAGGAGAGAAAATATATGGAAATTCTGGGGCCTGGGACCTAACCTCCTTTTCCTCCTGGATATATGTTGAGATTGTTGTCTCTAATACTGGGCCCTCAGGACACAGTTCACTCTTGGACTTCATTCAATGTAAAGTAGTCACTTCCTAGGAATAGAGAATGCATACACTGAATTCAGATTCTGTTTAGTCTAAACAGAATTGTGTCCAGGCCTGTTTGCCCCACCAAAAAGTAGGTAAGAACTCTTTCTTGAATATAGCTTCATTGAATATCAGTGTTGGGTTTTAGAAGAATTTTTTTAGATAAGAAGTGAAATCTCTCACCTGGAACAACACATATGAAATACACGATGCATCGTTATTAAGGGGACATCACATGAAAAAATGACATCAGAAACTACTGTGTTTTTGTCAATACATAATTACGTAACTATTGACCATCATGATGTTTGTAGCTACAAGAAAGCACATAGTGGTGATGAAGATTAGGGACTCTAAGGATCAGAGAAGGTTGGGTAAAGATCGAAAGAATTCAGTGTGGAATCAGAGAAGACCTTACTTTAAAAATAACCTTTACAGAGTTCCACCAGGCTCAAGAACTGCTGGGTCTAGCCATTGCTAGTAGTGTTCTTCACAACAACTACACATGTAAGTTGTAGTTATGAAGTGACCAAAATGTTTTTGAAAAATCTAATGATTGGAACTTAAAGGCCTTCACATTTTCAAGACACTTCAGAAAATACCATCTTTCTGATAGTGCTACAATCATATCAGATAGGCGAGGATAAAAGCATATTTTTAGCATCTCCATATACTAGAAAAGCAGACTGTGCTTGAGGATACCCTCGTGATTTTCCCACAGCAACATGGAGACCTCCGCCTTGGCTGATATGAAAGTTAAGTATTTGAAGTATGTTCCACGAGGCATAGGTTGTATACTCAGATTAGAGATAAATGATGACAAACATTTCTAATCTCTGGAGTTGTCCTCACCTCTTTTCCTTCTCTTTTTCCACTGAAGCATACTAAGTAGGGACTCCATTCTTATGTGTGGGGTGTTTTGCTCCTGTTATCAGATTAAGAACTGTGAGTAATTTTATAATCTATCCTATCAGAAAGCCCATTCTCAGATATCGCTTCAGCTGTGTTTAACAGTTTAGTATAGTCCCCATAGGATTTGTTTCAATAAAAACATCCAGTCAAATCTGATTACTTTGCTTTCCCAGGGACAAAATGAAAAGTTTTTATATGCTATAAAATGTAATTGAGAGAAAACTCACCTGTGTGTTTGTCATAGCAGAAATGGTAGCATAATGAAATTTTTCAAAAGCAGTTCACTGGCTAATTGCATACCCAGGTTGACATATTTCTTTTGTGAATGTGTAAATTTTTACAGGTATGTTTACACAGGTTACTCATGTTATTTTTAATCCTTGTAAAAAATTATGCAGCTACAGTTTCCAGAGAAATTATATAAGAATCTATGGGGTCATATAAATTATCTAATGATGCATTTCCACTTATATAACAAAGGACTATTATGAAATATGGTCAGATCAGTTACGGAGTGTGGTCAGAAAATCATGGATTTTAGTGATGCCATATTTCTTTATTCTGATATGATTGAGGATTTGGTCATTCAGATCATTTGTGGAGCATCTATCAGGTATAATCATAGACTAGTAATGCAGTAGAAAAGAAACAAAAATCTCTCACCCCATGATGCTCTTACATATTAACAAAGACAAACAATACATAAATACATAACTATTGAACATCATGATGATTGTAGCTACAAGGAAGCACAAAGTGGTGATGACGATTAGGGACTACTGAGGATCGGAGACGGTTGGGTAAAGACCAAAACAATTCAGTGTGGAATCAAAGATCTTACTAAGAAAGATCTTACTAATCTTTGACCTCTGACCTACACAAATACCAAGATCTCTAGCTATAGAGGCCTGATGTTATCCACAACTGAGTGGAAAGTTTTCTGGCACCATAAAAAGAATTCGAGATGCGAAAATGAGCATGAGAGAGAGAGGAGAGAGAGAGACAGAGAGAGAGAGAGAGAGACAGAGAGAGAGAATACAAACCTTTTTAAGGGTTTGTTTTTGTTTTTGTATGTATGGGTGTTTGAGAGAGAGAGAGAGAGAAATACAAAGCTTTTTAAGGGTTTTTTGTTTTTGTATGTATGGGTATTTGTTTTTTTTTTTTTTGCTTGTCTTTCATAGTTGCTTGTTTTGGTTTTTGTTTGTTCTTTGCTCTTTTTTGTATTTTTGTTGTTACAGTTTCATTGGTTTTCGTTTTTTATTTTTCTATTGTGTTGTTTTCTTTTTTACCTTTTCTTCTTCTAAATTCATATTTATAATACCTAGATGATTCCTTCTAAGTTTATTTTTCTTCTTCCGCTTTTCATTTCTTAACTTTCAACAGAACCACATTACTAAAATCATCTTGCTCAGCCTCATAATTTGAAGGGGGAAAAGAGACAGTACCGGGACTAGACAGTCATATGAATATTTAATGGAAATAAAAAATTGTCAGACTTGAGACAACAGAATCGATATCCAATTTACAACAACCTGTACAAGTGGGGACCGGTTACACTAGCATACTGGGGGCAAAGAATTGGGATGCATGTTAGGAAAAGAGCTGGAGGGAGGATAACACTGATGGTGGGAATTCCCCTTATTCATTATCACTGTGTACCTTAAATATTACTGTGAAAAATTTGTAACTCACTTTGGCCACAATAAATAAATAAACAAATAAATAAATAAATAACCTTGCCAGATTTCCACCAGGCTCAAGAATTGCTGCTCTAGCCATTGCTGGTAGTGTTCATCACAATTACATGTGTAAGAGGAGTTGTTGAGCTTTAACCAGAACGAAATGAGAGAATGTGTCATGTATATATTCAAAACAGGGCTTCTACTTTCTGCTGAATGGAAGAGCCATTCTTGTTTTGACATTTCTGAGTGTATAGTACACAGACGACACAGCTGGGGGATCTTTGACTTATGGAAAATACCTGGACGTGGCCTACAGTTTACTATAGTTTGAAAGATAAAGATAAAGGGGTGTACCATGTCTCTTGGTTTATGGGGTATGGAAGAAGTGTCTTCTATACTATGAGTTTAGTTCAATAAAATTTTTAGAACTTAGTTACTATAGTCTATAGTTGTCACTATAGTGTCAGTATAGTCACTATAGCCTACAGTTGTGGATCCCTTCTAACATATAAATCTGGAGATAGCAAAAGAATCTGTTGCTGATGGTATGAAGTTTCTGCCTTTTGTATACTTTTGGCTTTTCTTTCTCTTTTCCCTTCCCAGCGTGAATTTGCTGAATTGGATGTTTCTTATTTTCCTCTCTACCTTGTCTCTGTTCTGTATCAAGATTCAAACAGACAACCTAAATGAGTAAAATAAACCAGGGCGGAGAGATAGCATGGAGTTAAGGCATTTGCCTTGCAATCAGAAGGTCAGTGATTCAAATCCCAGCATCTCATATGGTCCCCTGAGCCTGCTAGGGGCGATTTCTGAACATAGAGCCAGGAGTAACCCCTGAGGCTGCTGGGTGTGATCCCCCCAAAAAAACAAAAACAAAAACAAAACAAAACAAAAAAACAGTTTACCAGAATCCAATAGCCTTTGTACAGAAAATGTGTCATCCTCAAAATTGTTTTGGGACCCATTGAGTGTGTCATCATAGCATTTTTTGTTAAACTTTGTGTACTTGAGGAGGAGTCTACAGGGAAGGTTGACTCTTGGCCTTGTCACTGGCAATCTTGGTCATGATTACACCTTATAAGTGGTTTCCTGTGTTGTGTCACCATTATGTGTTCTCAAGGTTTAGAAGCACATGTGCTTAGAGAGTCCCAGGACTACCACAGAGGACTCTATATTCTAGGGTTCTCTCTTATTTCCACTTCTGGAAAATTCGTTTAGTAATTCAAACACAATTTCAAAGATTGTTTAGAATTAGTCATTTATTGGAACCTATTGTTTCACATATGTCCTATCAAGCAGTGTACATTTCTTAAGAATAGTCTAGTTCATTCTTTAGCTGAAGCAACCATTTTTTCTGAAGCCTAAATTTATCAGAGTTTAATTGCCAAATTCTCATTTATCTTGAAGGATTAAATTTCTATTTGGGATACAGGCTTCTTGTTTTGTTTTGCTTTAAACTTCACCAGTTGTTATTTCTCTACCTCTACCGCTGAAATTCAAACCTCACATTGCATTGCTTTCCAATGCTATGTAATAGCTTTTAAACCAGTAGTAAAACCTATTTTTAAAGGACTAAGAGCTCAACCAGGTTGTGTGCAAACTTGTTTCCTTTAATCCCAAAAATTCAGTGAAATGCCCAGGCTAGTGACCTTCTGGAAGACCATTGTGTTAGAAAGAAAGAAAATGTACTATATTTCTTCCTGCTATTTTAGATGCAAACATAATAATATATCACAGAACAGTATATTAAGATCAGTGTCCTTTTCTTATTTTGAATGATCTTTTACTTTCTCAAGAGTTGGAAATCCGAAGCAGCACCTATAAACTAAGGTTTAGTTTTGAAGTAATGTGTTTAAAAAAAAAAAAAAAGAAAATGACTCAGAAATCAAAATGCATTTCTGTTGTTTGAAAAAAAACTACAAGAAGTTTCTCATTTTTAGTACATTATTGAAAATATCTAGAAGAAAACTTAAATCGTGTCTGTTATACTGAACTGACCAGAGAGCAATGTACTCTGGGGACACTGATGGAGGGAGGTGGACACTGTTGGTGGAATTGGCATTGATTCACTGTATGTCTGAAATCCAGCTATGAAGGACTTTGTAAATCACAATGGTTTCAATAAAATAAAATTTAAAAAGAAAAGAAGGGGCCAGAATGATAGCACAGAAATAGGGCATTTGCCTTGCACGTAGCCAACCTGGGACAGACCCGGATTCCATTCCCGGAATCCTTTGTGGTCCCCCAAGCCTGCCAGGAGTGATTTCTGAGCACAGAGCCAGCAGCTGAGCCTATGCACACCGGGTGTGGCCCAACCTGCACCCCCCCCCCAAAAAAAAAGGATAAGGAAAATATCTACAAGAGCACTTAAAGCTGGAGATCTTTGAAACAGTGTAGACTTTACAAGTCAGAGAAGAGGAATGAAAAGTAAATTTGTTAAGCAGAATTCAGGGGAGAAAATCATCATATGGGAAAGGAAAACACAGCCAAGTTTTGGGTCCATAAGACAATTCCAACTATCTTAACAAGTTTTGCTTTGTTTATGACTAATGTGTCTTTAGACCAACATTTTAGCTTTTAAACTTAGAGCTCGGGGTCTTTTAAAGGAAATTTAATCCATGTGTTTTTGATTCACTAAATCCTAAATCATTACCCAGAAACTGTATGTCTTTCTAAATTCTTTGATGTCTAAGAAATCTTTGAAATTATGTAAGTCTCTTTTTGTTCCATAAAAATAGGAAGTTAGGTTTTCACTAAGGATCTGTAAATAGCATCTTCAAGAAACAAAGTTAGGTCTGAGATCCTACAACCATGACAAAGTGAGTGTGTTCTGCTACAATGTGCAAGATATTTTTTAAAACCTTGTTTAGCAGTGGTACTCAGCTGTAATCCATATGTATCTCAAAGTGATTTTTTGGGAAACTTCTTTCAATTGTAAAATGAAGTCCAAATATGTATCATCTTATCCTAGCACATAGTAGGTACTCAGAAATATTTTGTTAAATGCTAAGCGACTGATGTTTTGTTTTGTCCAGACCCCTTTGCCAATGTCAGTCTTTCTATTCAATATCAATATCCATCTGTCATGTCCTGAAATGAGATCTATTCTGAGTCAGTGACCTGGTTTGACAAATTTTAAAAATAAGCCATCCAAGTAAATATATGACATTTATTGAAATTCATTCTGTACCATGAAGCAACTGCCTTGCAAAGACTGCTGAAAATAGGAAGGAATTTCTCAACTAATTTGATTAAATATTCAGTTCTTACCATATGCTTTCAGAAAATGAGTTTTTCCCTTTTACTGTTCCTGCTATCCTTCCTCCCACCTTGACATGCTTGCTGATTGAAAACTTACTGAAATCTATGTATAGAAAAGGGGCAGACCATTTGTATGTGTAAGCAAGAGCAGCAAGTTCAAACAGGCTTCTAAAACATAATCCTATAGTCATACATTGCTGTTATATAGAAGGTGAGGTAAAGAGATACTCAATAATAATAGTGGTGTTAATACTTACTCTAAATTACATGAATGACACATGTTTGAACTCTATTGTGTGGGGAAAAAAAACCTACCTTCTTACTGTAGTCAGACTTCCTGTTTGTGTGTATTTTCTGGTAACTAGACTTCCCTATGGACTTGGCACAAATAATATAACTTTAAGTACAGTTGAAATGCACATTATTACAGTGCAGATTGCTATGCAGAAAAAGCCCTTCTCTAAAAAAATATAAAGCAGCATTTAAAAGAAAATATAGCATTATAATATTCCGAGTTTTCCTGATACCATGTTGGAATTTCTAACTATTCATCACATTTTGTCTTCAGAAAACCTTTTCTTGTCAAAAGTGTATTTTATCTCTGTGGCATTTGTATGACAGAATTTGTCAATGTCTTTTAACCTGGTAAATAGGAAAAGAAACATCTTGATATAAATATTTTTAAGTGAATCTGTAGTTTTCCTGAGTATGTACAATTTATGATGATTAAAATTTACTTTTGAAATTTAAGTATACATTGCACTGTATAGGAAATAATCTATGTGTGTAGGACCCATCTTATGGGTTAGTGGTGCTCAAGGACCCTTCTGGTTCTATGCTCAAGAATAACTCCTGAATGCTCAGGAGATAACCTTGGTTTGTTCAAGGAAAGTGCCTTAATCCCTGTCCTGTCTCACTTCAGATAAAGAACTTTTTCTATTTTCTTTCAGGAATTGACCAAACAATCTATAATAACCATGCATTCATTTCTTAGTTCACATTCATATTTTTTAAATTTTAAAATTTGATGAAATTATATCATATTTTCTATGAAATAGTTGGTAAGTGAGCTGTCAAATTCATCTGTGTTTGTACATTTGAGAAAAATATTGTTTTGCTTAAGGAAATTTTTGTAAGAACTCTCTTGCCACACACAGATCCATGCAATAGATAATCAAGAATATCTTAGGGCTGGAGTAAATAGTACAGCAATTTAGGTACCTACCTTGCATGTAGCCCAACTGGTTTCTATCCCTGGTACCACATATAGTCCTCTAGAGTTCACAGCCCTAAGCACCACCAGGTGGGCCACTTACCCCCCCCCCAAAAAAAAAAGAATAAAGGTTTTTATTAGATATTGGATGCTTGCGATCAGGGAGGGGAAAGTTGGTGGCTATGTTAAAAGGTCATGGGCTGTAATGTATTGAAAAGTCCTAAAGAATATGTCCCATTAGCACTCAGCTTACTGCTTCCAAATTATGAAAAAGCTGTCAAAACTGAAGGAAGGGGTAAACAATAGTACATACAGCAGGTAGTGTATTTACCTTGCATGCAGCCAACGTAGGTTTGATCTCTGACACCTCATATGATGTACACTGAGCATTGCCAGGAGTGATCTCTGCCAGTAGTAAACCCTGGGCACCACTGGGTGTGGCCCCAAAATAAAAGCATTAGTAATAATAATTAACTGAGTAGGAGCTTAGGAAAAAAATCACAGGATAATGGATTTATCACGAGCTTGTGATAAACAAGCCTAAACTTTTTCAACTCCATCACTTTCATTCTTGGAGAAGCTATACTGTCATCTATTTGTTTCTAAGTCAATCCATAGTCTATCATATATCAATTTCTAATAAAAAAGGGCAAGCATTTGTAGCAGAAACAGAAAAAAAAACTTTGATTCTTAGTGTCAGAAGGTCTTTCCTATTTGCTACTTACAAATACTCTAAATGAAATTTTAGGTTCTAAAATAAAGTTATAGGGTTAAAATCAAAAATAAGCAAACTAAAACTGGTTTACCCAACTTTTGTAAATAAAATTATTCAGTGTATTATACTCCTTATAATGCATTGATTGCTACTCAGACCAAAGGTAGGGTTTTCAAAACTTTATTCATAAATAGTGCAGTTAGAGTAGAGAAGAGACCACTATGAATGGCAATGATAGTTAGAACTGATCACTGGACAAATTACTGGTTGTTGAATGGAGATAACATAATATGCATAGTAACCTTTTCATTAACAATAGGGCAATCCAATATCTAAAGCAGGGGTCCTAAACTTTTTTAAATAGGGGCCCAGTTCACTGTCCCTCAGACCATTGGAGGGCCAGACTATAGTAAAAACAAAAATTACAAACAAATTCCTATGCACACTGCATGCATCTTATTTTGATGTGAAGAAACAAAATGGGAACAAATACAATATGTGGCCCACGGGCCGTAGTTTGAGGACCACTGATAAAGGGAGAAAAAAGAATGAAAGAGAGAGAAAGAGAGTATGTATGTGAGAGAGTGAGAGTGAGAGAGAGAGAGAGAGAGAGAGAGAGAAAGAGAGAGAGGAGTTAAATGCCTTCCCCAGAGGCTGGTGTGTGTGGAGGGGAGAGACTGGTTACATTGATGGCCAGAAATGTTCTGTTTCCATAGTACTTTTCATTGTTATTTCATCTATGAATGTGTATTCATTTAAAAAATTTTTATAATAATACTAAAATATTTGAAATTTCCAAATACAATGATAAAACTAGATTAGTACAGCAGAACTTTTCAGCAGCTGCATGTTCTTAGATCTCAAAACAGTTGGAGAGCAAAATCAGATGTGCTTTCAAGTAGCTTAATTTTTTTACCTTTAAAATCAATTGTATATTTAAATGCTGTGGTTTATAAAGCAATTCATAATACAGTTGTTGCTGGCACTCAATGTTCTAATAAAAAATTCACCACCAGTTTTATATTCCACCACTGTTTTCTCCAGTTTCCTACCCAGCCCAAGGCACAAAATAATTTACTTCATATTGCTTGCTACAATAAATGGTAATGAAATTATCAAACAAAACTTCAGTAAAAAATTTGTAAAATTATATATCAACAATGGGGTCATTAAGTTATTGTCTGAAGATTTGTTACTAATGGAGCATTGTATATTAATGTTTTTTTGTTGAGCTTAAGTAGATTCTATGCTACTTTCACATCTAATTTGTTTTTATTCCTTCCGTGGTGTTAGTATTGGGGAACTTATTTGGAGGTGTTGTGCTGTTGTGCCAATAGCCACAGGCTATCTCAGGATCTGTAGAAATGAGCCAGCCTATGAGCTTACATAGAAGCAACTTTGGGATGTTATTATGATTGCTGGGTTCGAGAAGGGGACAGGGGGGCTTGCTGCTCCTATTCCAAGAAGACAAGCAAAATAAAACTTCACTTATATGTGTATATAAAAAAAATGGGGGAAAAAACCCTCACCAAAACTCTTAGATAGAAAGTAGAGACTGATTGGTGATTGTCTGCATGTGTGGGGGCAGATAAGTGGTGGGTAAAATGCGTAAAAGGAGCTAAAATTTTTAGCCCCAGTCTAGAGTACCTGGAGATTTTGTCATTTTGGTGTCTCTGCAAAGATTACCTCTGAAGTGGTGGACTTAGGCTCCTGGTGTGGTGGTAACTGAGGGGTGTGGGTGTGACTGCAGAAGCTGTGGCAGGCTGGGTACTTGGTTCACCATCATCCTCTCTGGAGAGCATCCTTAAGTTTTCAGTTGCAATACTGTTATATCCATGAATGTCAGCAGCTTGGTTTTCATCTCTTTCAAGTATAGTATGAGTCTATGGAGCTGGCTAGTGAGCTGACATGGTGTAGCTGTCAGATGTGGGTGTCAGTTTAATTATTATTTTAAATTTAATTCAGAGTTGAAGAATATATCTATATCTAATAAAAATTTGCCATATATAATTTTAACCATTTGCCCATGGCTACCATCATAAATGAAATACATAAATGAAATATATTTTATTTCAATAACAATATTGGTTGTTTCCCCATACATACTTGTGACATTACATATATTGATATTTGTGATATTAATTTTATAACTAGAATTATGTGGATCTTAGTCCTTTTTACCCATTTCACCAGCCACTTATCTGCCCCCACACATGCAGACATATCTAAGAGTTTTGGTGAGAGTGTTTTTTTTCCATTTTTTATAAACAAATATAAGTGAAAATATGGCATTTAACTTTCTCTTTGGCTCAGTTCACTTTAAATTAATGCCCAAAAGTTCCATCCATATTGTTACAAAAGATAAGATTTCATTTTTATTAGTCAAGTAATAAATTTATTTTAACACCTTTATTACATACATAATTGTGTTTGGGTTTCAGTCATGTAAAGAACACCACCCATCACCAGTGCAACGTTCCCATCACCATTGTCCCAAATCTCCCTCCTCCCACCCACCCCATGCCTGTACTCTGCACAGGCTCTCCATTTCCCTCATATATTCTCATTATTAGGACAGTTCAAAATGTAGA
>PVKC010020525.1:0-18576 GCA_004027635.1 Crocidura indochinensis
AGACACAAAAGAGAAAAGAGCTGGAAGCTCCAGCTCACCCCAGGAAGCTCACCACAAAAAGTGGTGAGCTTAGTTAGAGAAATAACTGCATTTTGAACTGTCCTAAAAATGAGAACCTATGAGGGAAATGGAGAGCCTGTCTAGAGTACAGGCGGGGGGTGGTTGGGGAGGAGGGAGATTTGGGACAATGGTGATGGGACCGTTGCACTGGTGATGGGTGGTGTTCTATACATGACTGAAACCCAAACACAATTATGTATGTAATCAAGGTTTTAAAATAAAAAAAATAAAATAAAAAGATATAGAACCTGAGACTTCCATATGTAAAGCAAGAATTCTACCTGTTGCAGTATTGCTTCAGCCACTGCACAGGAAATTTTTTTTTAAATTAGTGGTTTCTTAAAAGCTAGCATTAGATTCACAGTTCAAAACACAGACTATGTTTTTTTTTAGTTTAAATTGTGTAGATAACGTATTTCCTAGTTTTCGTGTTAGGTACAGTGTGTAAACTAAGTTTCATTTATATATAATTTTAATTAGGTTCTTAAAACAAACAAAAATGATTTATTGTTTTTACTAGACCTTGAATCAAGATAATAAAAATAATTCCCATATTATTTTCTGTGATCTATATGAAAATTTCACTTTTTAACAAAGTAAAATAGCTTTTCTGCCGGGACTCAGAGGGTTGTAGAGGCCATCTTGGGTCATGCGGTTTCCAGCTACCTGAGACCCAATCTCAACAGCGTTCCTGCCGCTGTCTGAGACTGGATTTCATCAGCGTTCCTGCGGGCAAATCAACCTACCCAGAAAGGGCAGAGCCAGAGGAGTGTGGCCGCATATATCACTAACCCAATGAATACCACCATCAACCAAAAAAGCTTCTAGAAACAATTGACTCATATAACAAGGTGGCAGGCTACAAAATTAACACACAAAAATCAATGACATTTTTATACACCAACAGTAATAAGGAAGAAATGGACATTAAAAAAAACAACCCTATTCACAATAGTGCCACACAAACTCAAATATCTTGGAATCAACTTGACTAAAAATGTGAAGGACCTATACAAAGAAAACTATAAAACTCTGCTCCAGAAAATAAGAGAGGATATGCGGAAATGGAAACACATACCCTGCTCATGAATGGGCAGGATTAACATTATCAAAATGGCAATACTACCCAAGGCAATATACAGATTTAATGCGATCCCTCTAAAGATCCCCATGACATTCTTCAAAGAAGTGGACCAGGCACTTTTGAAATTCATTTGGAACAATAAACACCCTAGAATAGCTAAAGAAATAATTGGGAAAAAGAACATGGGAGGAATTACTTTCCTCAACCTTAAACTTTACTACAAAGCAATAGTTATCAAAACAGCATGGTATTGGAATAAGGACAGGCCCTCAGATCAGTGGGATAGACTTGAATACTCAGAAAGTGTTCCCCAGACATAGAGCCACCTAATTTTTGATAAAGGAGCAAGAAATCCTAAATGGAGCAAAGAAAGCCTCTTCAACAAGTGGTGTCGGCACAACTGGCTAAAAACTTGCAAAAAATTGAAATTAGACCCCCAACTAACATCATGTATGAAGGTAAAATCCAAATGGATGAAAGACCTTGATATCAGACCCAGAACCATAAGATATATAGAACAACACGTAGGCAAAACACTCCATGACATTGAGACTACAGGCATATTCAAGGAGGAAAATGCACTCTCCAAGCAGGTGAAAGCAGATATTAACAGATGGGAATATATTAAGCTGAGAAGCTTCTGCACCTCAAAGGAAATAGCGGCCAGGATACAAGAGTCACCCACTGAGTGGGAGAAACTATTCACCCAATACCCATCAGATAAGGGGCTAATCTCCAAAATATACAAGGCACTGACAGAACTTTGCAAGAAAAAAACATCTAATCCCATCAAAAAATGGGTAGAAGAAATGGACAGACACTTTGAGAAGGAAGAAATACAAATGGCCAAAAGGCACATGAAAAAATGCTCCACATCACTAATCATCAGAGAGATGCAAATCAAAACAACTATGAGGTACCACCTCATACCACAGAGAATGGCACACATCACAACGAATGAGAACAAACAGTGTTGGCGGGGATGTGGAGAGAAAGGAACTCTTATCCACTGCTGGTGGGAATGCCATCTAGTTCAACCTTTATGGAAAGCAATATGGAGATTCCTCCAGAAACTGGAAATCGAGCTCCCATACTGTCCAGCTATACCACTCCTAGGAATATACCCTAGGAACACAAAAATACAATTCAAAAATCCCTTCCTTACACCCATATTCATTGCAGCACTATTTACCATAGCAAGACTCTGGAAACAAGCAAGATGCCCTTCAACAGACGAATGGCTAAAGAAACTGTGGTACATATACACAATGGAATACTATGCAGCTGTCAGGAGAGATGAAGTCATGAAATTTTCCTATACATGGATGTACATGGAATGTATTATGCTGAGTGACATAAGTCAGAGAGAGAGAAACATGCAGAATGGTATCACTCATCTATGGGTTTTAAGAGAAATGAAAGACATTCTTGCAATAATAATTTTTAGACATAAAAGAGAAAAGAGCTGGAAGTTCCAGCTCACCTCATGAAGCTCACCACAAAGAGTGAAGAGTTCAGTTAGAGAAATAACTACATTTTGAACTGTCCTAATAATGAGAATGTATGAGGGAACTGGAGAGCCTGTCTATAGTACAGGTGGGGGTTGGGCGGGGAGGAGGGAGATTTGGGACAATGGTGATGGGAACATTGCACTGGTGATGGGTGGTGTTCTTTATATGACTGAAACCCAAATACAATCATGTATGTAATAATCAAGGTGTTTAAATAAAATATAAAAAAACATTTGGTGGGAGGTTGGTGCAAACAGTGAAACTAAAACTAGCATTTCTCTTTACTCCAGTCCTAAAATAAAGAATCATCTCCCATAAAAAAATAAAATAAAATAAAATAGCTAAGGCTTAACATCTATTTGACATCAATACTGAAAAACTGGATAACTTATTTTGTTGTAAACACATATTTTTTAATTCTTTGGGATTTGCTATAATATTCTGATTATTTTTCAGTAGACCAATTTTTGAAGACCACCTGAACTAAAAAAATTTTGTTTATACTCTTAAATAGATCAAAGATATTTAAAGATATGCTTTAATACATTAAAACTATGTTCCAAGTCATAGTTCAATATTCAATGAATTAAAAAATAAAGAAAAATATAGATACAATAAGAAAGCAGTTTTGTAGTAAATCATTTATGTAACAGTAATTGTTAATATATTATTAGTCAGAGAAGTTCTTAGCATTCCCTTTCTTAAGTACATTAAGTGAACCAATGTCCACTGAAGCTTCATCCTGTCATTTTTGTCCTCCAACTTCTTTAACTTCTGCAGGAGCATAAGAAATATTTAGATACTTAATTAAATTACTTAAAATTTTAAAAACGACGGCTATTTTTATTTATCCTTTGACTAGATTGCTTGTGTTTGACATTGTCAAGGATATAAAATATCAAGATTCTTGTCCCAGAAAACAAAATTGTATACAGATGCACAAAAATTAAAAACATAAGTACATTGTTTTAGCAAAAACAAGAGAGAACATCTGAAAGTTCTAGCTACCACTTCCCAGAAATAAGGAAGAACCGCAAACCATGTTTATATGTGGTTACTGAATTTTATCAACATCTTAGAAACTTCTAAGATTTATGTATTTTTGATAGTGTGGACCATATGAATCATGAGATTGCCAAGATTTGCAATTATTCCACTTAACACTTTAAAATAAATTAACTATGTTAATAAATTTTTGAATCTCCATTGATCAACATTTCTTGTTTTGTTTTTTTCGTTGTTTTTGTTTGGGGGCCACTCCTGGCAGTGTAATCCTTGTTCTGTGGTAAGGGATCACTCCTGGAAGGCTCAGCGAACTACAAGGGGTGTCAGAGATTGAATCCAGTTAGGTAGCATGCAAGGCAAGACAGTTAAAACACTGTACTATTATAGCTCCAGCCTCAACACGGAGTAGAGGGTTGTTTTTGCTTTGATAGTGGGAGTATTGTGCTAAGAACCACTACTGGCAGCCATCAGAGGATCATTTGGTGCCATGAATTAAACTCAAGTAGCCACATGAAAAGAATACCCACTATACTATCTCTCTGACACAGTATCCATCTTTTTTTTTCCTGAAAAATTATTTCATAGAATCTAATCTAAGTACACGTCCCTTGTTGTAACTCCACTTAAGGTTAGTTCAATGGTAAACAATGGTATGAAATCAGTTCACTCTGTTTTTGAAAAGTGTGCATTATACCTATAAGAGCATATACATAGTAAAATCAGGCTTAAAAAACCTACAGGTTTGTTGGCCAGTTACGTGCAAAAATATTTTTTCTCACTGACAACCCCTTTTTCAGGGAATTGAAGAGACAAATTTGCATAACTTAAATTTTTCTGTCCACTCCTGGGGCAGATACTAGTTGTGTTAAATCAACTGAAAAGCCTGGTCAACTTCATTTGTCTGTACTCCCCACACACTGTCTCCTTTAGGCAAGATCTAAGTGAATAATCTTAACAAAACTGAGTCTTAAGGACTAATAAAATAAAAAGTTAAAGGCCTGAACCTTTCCCAATTCTGTTTAATCAAATTTGCTGACATCTGGCTTAACACTTAATTTAAACGAAGGCAACAACCTTAAATTGTTGTCAAAGATTTCTACCCTTTTCAAAAAGTGATGTGGGAATAATTTGGTTTCAATTTTATTGGCAACTCAAGAAGCATCACTTTCAAAATTAAGCTAGTGAAAGTGATCTCATTTTTGCTTCAATTTAATTATTGTATAAACTCATTTAATTATTAATAATGCCTTAGATGCCTAGCATTTCAAGAAAATGCAGCTATTTTTTAGTTTTACAAAAGGAAACTTGGTATTTGTATTTATCATATGCAAAAATCATTAGAAAAATAATTATACTCATAACACTTTCAAACACAAGAGCATAGATTCATTAAAATTTTAAGATAATTGGTACCATCTCACACCACAGAGATTGGCACACATCACAAAGAATGAGAGCAAGCAGTGCTGGCGGGAATGTGGAGAGAAAGAAACTCTTATTCACTGCTGATGGGAATGCCGTCTAGTTCAACCTTTATGGAAAGCGATAAGGAGATTCTTCAAAAGACTGGAAATTGAGCTCCCATATGATCCAGCTATACCACCTAGGAATATACCCTAGGAACACAAAAACACAATACAAAAAATGCCTTCCTCACACCTATATTCATTGCAGCACTATTTACAATGGCCAGATTCTGGAAACAACAAAGATGCCCCTCAATAGATGAATGGCTAAAGAAACTGTGGTACATATACACAATGGAATATTATGCAGCCATCAGGAGAGATGAAGTCATGAAATTTTTCTATATGTGGATGTACATGGAATCTATTATGCTGAGTGAAATAGTCAGAGGGAGAGAGATAGTCACAGAATAGTCTCATTCATCTATGGGCTTTAAGAAAAATAAAAGACATACTTGCAAGAATTTTCAGAGACAAAAGAGAAGGCTGGAAGTTCCTGCCCACTACATGAAGCTCGCCACAAAGACAGTGCAGTTAGAGAAATAACTACATTGAGAATTATCATAACAATGTGAATGAATGAGGGAAGTAGAAAGCCTGTCTAGAGCACAGGCAGGAGTGGGGTAGGGAGGAGGGAGATTTGGTGATGGGAATATTGCACTGAAGGGGGCTCTTCTTTACATGACTGAAACCCAACCACAATCATGTTTGTAATCAAGATGTTTAAATAAAGATATTAATTTAAAAAAGAAGATAAATAAATAATTTTTGGCTAATTAATTTTAATCTATACTTATTTTTATTGATATTTTTATTTAGCCAAATCTTGTTGAATAAAATAGTTTTTTTATCTATGGGAACTTGAATTTCTTCTACCAGTAATATATAATTTTGAAAATAATTATGTGTTTTGCTAACATGAATATATGATTTATCTATATGTATATTTCTTTTTTAACAGCTGTAAAGGTTATTCTTTCTCATTGTAAATTTGTATGTTTCATGCTCGTTGTAAATATGTATGAATCCAATATTCATCCATCCAGTCATTCATCTATCTACCATCTATCTTTTTATGTTTGTGGCTGAGGGGATGGGTTGGGCAACACCTGGCTCTACTCAGTTCTAAATTCTGGCTCTATTCAGGTATCACTACTGAAAGTTCTTAGGTCATATGTGGTACAAGGCATCGGATCTGAATGAACTCTTTGTGGGGCAAGTACCTAATTCCCCTCATTCAATTTCTCTGTTTCTTCTATTATAACCTATAAATCCACTTATCTCATGAGTTCTAGGGTTTTCTGTAGATTACTATACAATTATGTCATCTAAAAATAGGGAAAGCTTAATTTTATTCTTTAAATGACTCTTCTTTATCTTGACTCATCACAATGCTTGTAATACTTGTATTATGGAGCTTTCCTATTCTCATTTGTGTTGGTTTCAAATTTTGGGCCTCACACATCCAAGGTATATGCTCTCTACTGAGAATCCCAACAGATTATTTCTTTTGCTTTTTAGTGTAGGACATTGATTCCATTCTGCCCCCCCCCCTTTTTTTTATAAATTCTTTTTTAAGCACCATGATTACAAGTATAACAGTAATTGGGTTTAAATCATAAACAGAACACCCCCCTTCACCATGTTCCCTTCCCACCACTAATAACCCCCTCCTTCCCATCTGTTCCCTGTTTTTGAGGCAGGCATATTACTTCTCTCACTCATTAAGATTGTCATAATAGTTGTTAGTCTAGTTATTTCCCTAACTCTTTGTGGTGAGCCTCATATTGTGAGCCAATCCTTCCAACCCTCAACTCTGTTGTCTTTGGGCATTATTACAATAATGTCCTTAATTTTTCTTAAAACCCATAGATGAGTGAGACTATTCTGTGTCTATCTCCCTCCCTCTGACTTATTTCACTCAGTATTATAGATTCCATGTACATCCAAATGTAAGAAAATGTCATGACTTCATCTCTCCTGACAGCTGCATAATATTCTATTGTGCATCTGTACCAGTTTCTTTAGCCATTCATCTGTTGAAGGGCATCTTGATTTGTTTCCAGAGTCTGGCTATTGTAAATAGTGCTGCAATGAATATAGGTGTGAGGAAGGCATTATTATATTGTGTTTTTATGTTCCTAGGATATATCCCTAGGAGTGGTATAGCTGGATCATATGGGAGCTCAATTTCCAGTTTTTTGAGGAATATCCATGTTGTTTTCCATAAAGGATGGACTAGACGGCATTCCCACCAGCGGTGAATAAAAGTTTCTTTCTCTCTACATCCCTGCCAGCACTGATTGTTCTTGTTCTTTGTGATGTGTGCCAAGCTCTGTGGTGTTGTACTTATTTTTATATTTTATATATTTTATATTTTTATAATTTACCCTTACTATATGTATAATATTTCAGATTTAAAAGTTTACAAAATTGTTTTTATAGGACATATGTACAAACATTAAAATATCATGAATAAATGTAGTTTGAAACTGTGGAGAACACTAGCGGTGGGAATGCCCCTCATTCATTGTCACTCTGTGCCTTATTTCTGTGAAATAATTGTGATTCACTTTGACCACAATAAAAATTAATAAAAAAGAAATATTACAAAAAAAGAAAAGTAATAGGATAGGTGGAAGAAAGGCCCATTTATGATTTAGTTATTCTTCCATAGTCTCTAGAGATTATACTAATCGAAAACCATGAAGAAAATTACTAAGCCAAAGACTCCTAGACTATCAAGGAAATGACAATAATATTATCTGTAGTAGAAGAAAAGCTAAGGGGAATGACAGCACAGCTGGTAGGGAGCTTGCCTTGCACATGGCTGACTCAGATTTGATATCAAACATCATGAGATTCCCAGAGATTTTATGCCAAGAACTTCTGGGTGTTTCTCAAACCCTTCCACTCAAGAAAATAGGTGAAAAGGTAAGAGCAAAAATAAGTAATTAAGAACTAAATGACTTAAAAATAGAACCAATTAAGATATAAAAGAAAAGTATTCATTACATTGTTAAAATCTTTTTCTAAAACAAAAGATTCAATTAATGCAAAATTGGGACTAATCAGCCCATTCAAATCTAAGTAGCAAAACACAAATAGATTAATATAGTCTAATTGCAAATTAAAACAAACTGTATTTAAGGAGATTTTAACTAAGAATTTTCCAAGACTTAAGACACAAAAAGAAAACAATATACATAAAAATAGAACCAACTTAGGCACAGTTTGATGAAATAGCAAAACAAAAAGAGAAAATATTAACTAGTGAGTGAGAAAAGATAGGGCATTTTAAAAGTATATAAATTGACATAGACTGTACCTGAAAAATACTTTTCTTAGATTATTAAATATTCCTTCTAGGTTTTGAGTTAATTATTTTTTGTCCATAGGTGAACATACTAACAAGTTGACTTTTTAAAATATTTCTTGCCAAAAAGCATAGATACAATATCATTTTTATCATTTTCAAAAAGTAGTGACATTTTAAAATACCTAAAGCAATTTGAACATAGCATTTTCATATTCAACATAGTCAATTATCTTGTTCAGAGTTTGCGATAGTTTTAATCTACTACTAAACTGTGGCCATTATAAACTCAAACATTGCAGCCTAGAAGGCAGAGGGGTCTAAAGATGGACTTGTGTGACATGCACTTAATCATCTGTCACCTGTGAGCAGATGATTTTCTAATCTACACACAGCTGTGGACTGCATTATGATTACAGCTTCGTTGCAGTATATAGAGGAGAAAGTACTTCTAACCAAGGCTGGAAATTTTAGATGTGAACCAATTTAAAGGGTTTTGAGAAGCACTTGCTTAGATTCAAAAACCTGTTTTGCCTCATGCTCTTTTAAAATTCTAATAGATCTCATTTATCCTCCAGTTTTAGAATGTAGAGTCATGGAATCTTTATCTAAGATCTTTATCCTATAGCCAGTAATAAATGTTAGCAATTTCCCCCTAACATAAATGTTCCCTCTTGACAAAACTGCTTTTACACCCATCACTCATTTGTCTATTATAGAGATCAATTATAAAAATAAAAACACATTTATTGGAAGGAAGAATGTGCAGTTATTTGTTATTTAGTGAGATGTTACAGTTCTGGAAATGAACAGGAAAGATAGTTGCAACAAGCACATAATTAATACAACTAATGGTTGCAATAGCAAATGCAACTTTCTATATGTAGCCTATTAGAGTAAAAATTTTTTAGGCAGGAAGGTAATGTTATCAGAATTTCCAAAGAATAAGTGAATCAGTGGTGAGTGGATGCAAGTTATGTGGGGGACTCTGGAGAGAGAAATAGAGACGGTGGACAAAGTGATGTCAAATCAAAGCACTGTAAGCAGGAAACTCATAAAAAGTACTGTAAATCTCTGTGCCTGAGTGTAAATTGGAAGGGAGTGGAGGTAAGGAAGTCAGTGGTGAGTATGATATTCAAATATATTCATTCTAGTGGATAAAGGCTAGGATAAAATTGTTTTCTCAAGTTTCTGCTCATGTGTGTCTAAATTATGCCTCCTGCCATGCGCTTCTTCCTCTGCGTGGCACTTCTCCAATGGGAAATTTACTCAGATCATTTTATGGCACCAGACTTCTGAAGCTCTCGCTTATCTGCTTCAAGTTACTGCGAAAACTACCCTGTCATTTTCTTTTTGACCTTTGATTTGAGGCAATCCAAAGAATTTACTATAGTTGTCTGATTTTCCTGGATCCTGTGCAACAACTAAACTTCATCATAGAATTCTAGGGTTGAGAAACCTTGAAGTCTGTTAACCTCTCTCACACTAGCTATCGTCATTCCAACCCATCTTCACTGTGTAGAAAGTTACCTTAAAGCTCTTGCACATAATTCCGCCCTTCAAGATCCGTTCTAGAAACATCAACTACCAATCTAAATCTATCGAACTGTCTTAAAGCTGACTTCCCTTTGCCATTGCTAAAATGAATGGTAATAAAAACAGATCACTTTCTGTATTAAATTTTGATGTTCAGTTTTTTGAGGCCATTGCTGACTTACAATCAGATCCCAGCTGTCTCTTTGAACTTCAGCACAGAAGTCTGGATTTACATTCCTACAAATCAAAATTAAATTTAAGAAATATATTTTTCACTTCCAAATCTCCTTTAAGTTATGGAGATGTAACTGTCAATAAGATAACTTTTACTTAGTTTTGATAACTTTTCATATCTCAGAGAATGTTGCTTTTATTTCAGAAATTATAATACCACAGATGTATGGACATATTAAATGTGTTTGTCTCTAAAATTATTGCTACTTTAATTTTATCAATATTTACATATGACAGCCATTCATCTATATTTTTATTAGGTGAAATTTAATAATTGGCAGAGTAGTTATATTCAGTCAGTTATGTCAGATTTTAACATGAGCAATCATACCTTTTAAAATGATACCTAATAATTTAACATTGTAATATTGATCTCAAGGAGATGTTATTGATCCTGCAGTCATATCCAGAGAGTTTGAAAATATAAAAGAAGAAAGTGTTTGTTCTAATATCTTCTTTAACTATGACTTGTATGATGAATACAATCACTACTTATTGAAAATTATGAGTATGCTCAGCCTAGAGTTCTCTATGTATCAATTTTCTACTCTCATTTAATCAGGTTACTAAATTGAGTAATTTGAAATATGTGTCATATATTAATTATATATCTTACACAGTGTAAAGTCATCTCTTTTGTTAAGCCCTTTATTTTCTAAAAAAAAAAAGAAACAAAGTGATGCAGGAGTTAGGATTCTCTATTATATAGGTAAACAATGTACCCAATTTCCATCACTTATAATGAGCTTGTCATGTTCAAACAGGAGAAGGGATGGTTTGTAGAGGTATAAAAGTCCAGCAAAGGAAGTTAAAGACATGGTGAATACTGCAATAGTGACACCTTTAAAACAGAACTACTTCAGTAATGAGTGTTTTACAGCAGGCAAGCTCTACAGCCTGCAGTTTGTACCTAATCTCTGACCTGTTCTGAGCTCCCATCATGCCAGCCAACAATGCCAAGTAGGACCAACAACATTCCTAAGCAATGATGAATACGAGGATAAAGAGAGAGCAGGGCACCCATGCCATGGCAAACCTGCTCTGCTCGGTCCCCCAAGGTGATGAAATGTGTGACTGTCACAAGACTCAGTAATACTGTTATAATTGGGATGTACAGGGAATAGATGCCAGCTGCAGAAACAGTATGTACTTTGACAGGGAGTGTGTTGCAAGCCGCTGCCAGCCATGCCTGCTGCCAACTCCACTCAGCTACAAATAGAAATGATGATACACAGTGGGCCATGGCTTTTAAACTAGCCTTCACCACCACTGCTCAGGACCAAGCAGGGTGCAGAGCTCCAGAGTGGTTATGGCAGTCTTCAAATTAGTTCCACACCATAGAGCAGTACTTCTCAGAGGCTGTCCGTAGTTCACCTGTAGTTGTATAAACAGAAGTAAAAGTTTGTTTGAAAAAAAGCAGCCTTGAAACTGGGGAGAGAGCTCAAAGGGTGGAGCAGATGTCTGGTCTGAAAAGGCCTGTGTAAAAATCCACATCACTGTGTGCTCTCCTGCGCACTGCCAGGTATGGCCCTGGTGATCGGCACCACTGAGAAGATGACATCCAAATAAAAAATACAATGTCATGTCCTTTCCCAGAATCTCTAAGACTGTATTCCAGAAATGCATATTCTTAACGCCCTTAGTGTTCTCATAACTATATTGGTTTGAGAGCTGAAAATAAAGTGAACCAAATAAGAGATACTAAAAGAACAAATTATAGAAGGCAATACAGCTCCATTTTTATAATGTTTTGCATTTCACAGGTACTTTATATGTCATCTCATTTCTCCAAAATCACGTTTTAGAAAATATACAATATATAGGGGCTGGAGAGATAGCACAGCGGTAAGGCGTTTGCCTTGCATGCAGAAGGATGGTGGTTCAAATCCCAGCATCCCGTTTGGTCCCTCATGCTTGTCAGGGGCAGTTTCTGAGCATAGGGCCAGGAGTAGCCCCTGAGCACTGTCAGGTGTGACCCTCCCCACAAAAAAAATAAATAAAAAGAAAGTATACAATATATATTTGTACTGAGTTTAGTCTAATTTTTTAAGAGTTACGAGCACAACAGAGGTGTTATAGCCATGCCTAGAGTCCTTTCCACTTTACTGTTCTGACTCAGAGTAATAGTAATTAAAGTGAAATGAATAACACAAAGAGGAAAAAAATAATTGTAGTATTTCCAGTGTACCAGACATTGTGCTAAGTTGGCATCTTAATTTCCACGTAAAATCTCCATTATGACACCTACAATATCTTCAAGTTTTATGGTTCAGCAAATTATTCCTCAGGAAAATTAAATTATATTCCTTGAGATCATAGAGAGAGTAAATTATGGTGGCTACATCCAAGAATGTTCTTCCTGATATTAAACACATGCTCAAACCATTCTATCCAATAGCCTTGCCTCCTTGATATGACTCATTCAATCCTACCTACAAATATACTCCAAATTCAAAGACTTAAATTGGCCTCACTTTTTCACAATAATTAGACTAGTCATATCTAGCTTGGGGATGTGAATAAATTTAAATAACTTCCTACACACCATGTTCTCCTATATTTATTAGTAGTGCATGGGTCTCCCATTTGGCTCCATACATTGTTCTAGATTATGCAAATATAATGATGAGTCCAATAAAGTTCTTGTGTTATTACATCATGGTGTAAATCTGGTACTATTTCAGTTTGTATTAGGTCCCAATTCCTCTGACCCATGTTCTAGAAATGTTACTCATGCTAATTTCTTGACCAAATTTCTCCTGGTGAATTTTAGAAAATTAGAGCACTTGATAAGACTTCATCCTTATGAGTCTAAAGACTGGGTTGATTGCATCTTTAGGAGACATTTTTTTTCCTGTTACAGTTTAAATCAGTACAAATTATCAGACACAAAGAAAGAGGTTTTTGGACTCATGACCTGGAAAATTCTAGAGGTTTTCTGGAATGCATGGCTGGATTGAGCAGTCAAACAATGTCATCAGAGGGCTACTCACATTTCCCTGAATTCTTACTTTCCTGTCAGCTTTATTCCTGCATCAGCTCTTCAGATACAATATCAAGATGGCCACAAGCAACAAGTCCACTTTTTTCTCTATTTAAAAATACTAAAGAAAGTTTTTTTTTTCTTTTTCAGAAGTGTTTATAAGAAATCTAAAATTGAATATAATTGGTTTTGCCTGTGTTACACATGAAAATTGTAGTACTTTGCCTGAGCCGTGTGGCCACGGGGCCCCCAAAAAATGAATTTAGTTTGGTTCAAATATACTGCTCTAGAAATTCTCAAGGAAGTGCTTTCCTAAGACAAACAAGATGTAACTATCAGAAATAATGCTTGACAAGTAAAAACAAGGGATGCAGTTAAAATTCATTAGTAGGAACTTTAAAACAATATTCTATTCTAGGGACCAACTCTAGACAGAAATGTTCAGTAATAAAAGTAAAATTAATGGGAACTCTCTAATGAAAGTTCTATTAAAAGGCAGTAATGGAAGTTGAGGGAGAAAATATTTTATTTCCTTCAATTATTATCAAATAAATTGTATTGTTTTATTTATTCAAAAGTTAACATTTCCATAAGAAAATATAGATCTTAGGTGATCATAAAGTATTTATGCTGAGAAATAGCACAAGGATGTATACATTGAGTTAGGCTGACCCAAATTAGATCTCCAGCACCACATAATCCTGGTTCCTAACTGCTGCTAACTCTAGAATCTCTGAAGCAGCACTGTGCTCCTATTCAGCTGAGTTTCGCAGGAAGATCCTCCCACTCAGTAAACTCAACTTCACTAGCTACAGCTCCCGGGCTTCCTGAGCATTTACATGAATTCCCTTGAAAAAGGAGGGGCGAGAAGATAATACAACAGTAAGGATGCTTGCATACTGCTGGTCTGGGTTTGACCTCCCAAGCATGCAGAAGCTAGACACAGAAGGGACCACTTATACTAGCAGCCCAGGGGGCAAAGGAGGGGCGATATGGGATGCATGCTGGGAACAGGGGTGGTGGGAAGACAACATTGGTGTTGGGAATGCCCCAGATTCAATGTCACTATGTACCTAAAATAATACTGTGAATGATTTGTAATCCACTTTGGTCAAAATAAAAATTATTAATAATAAAAAAAGTGATTCCTAAGTGTAAAGCCATGAGTAAATCCTGAGCACCTCGGGTGAGTCATCAAAACCAAACCAATCAGTATACCTTGGACAAATCAAAGCAACGTAAACAGGATTCTGACCAAGAATTACTTTGGTTAAAATTGAGGAGAGAAGAGATGTTGAATCTAGTCAGTTATATAGGGTTTTTTCAAGTACTGGCTTCCAGACCCTCTTGGGCAATTGTGCTTAATATTTTCCATTGAGCCTATTGTCCACAGCTATTTGTTAGGGGTATCACAGGAGCCCACTCTGTCTCTTACTACTGTAGACCTTAAAAGAATCACTAGGTGTGGCCCAAAAACCAAAAACAAACAAACAAAAAAAAGAATCAAGAGTTGGGGCCAAAGTGGTTGCGTAGTGGTAGGGCATTTGCCTTGCGCCGGGCTGACCCAGGACTGAACACTGTTCCATCCCTGGTGTCCCCTATGGTCCCCCAAGCCAGGAGCAATTTCTGAGAGCATAGCCAGGAGTAATCCCTGAGCGTCATCAGATGTGCCCCTCTTCCCCCAAAAAGAATTAAGAATTATCTAATTTCTCTTAGAGAGAGTAAAATTGAGCTATCTGCTAATGCCTTGTTATAATTAAGCAGTTTATTCAACGAATTACGTAGAGTGACCATTGCCACAGACTGGGCATATTACCTATTGTAATTATTTTTGAAACATTGTGAATGATACCAAGCAATACCAATTCTAAACTGCTCCTGGTTGAACTAATATATACTTTAATTGTACTGAATACCCATAATTTTGGCTTTGATCATTATTATCTAAATAACTTCATGAATATCTCTTTTACTTGGTCAGGACTTAAGGTCAGTGACAATCTTTTCCTCTCAAATAAATTTTCAACAATTACTTCTCTGAAAAGTAGCTCATTACTTCCCAAGAATGAATAAGTATTCAATTCTTCTGATTTCAGGAACAAGGGAAGACAAGAGAGACTTTAGATGAGTGAACATTCCTGGTCACCCTGAAGCCAGTCAGTACACTCTGCCTTTTCTCATCAACAAACTCAGACCATATTTATTCCGTGGCACCCTTTTTGGTACTGCTGAAGCAAGACGGAAGGTTAGCTAGATTTTTTTGCTCCTCAAATCCCACTACATCGGCCAATGGCCAGTGTATAAATTCTCAGGGGTAATTCTCACAAATGGGGACAAAAATTTGCCACTTAGAAAGAATTGCATCTGAGGCCCTCTCTAAGTACCAATGCACTGCAGAACGGCCACAGATGGTCACCCAGGGACAACCATACGATGGCATAGACTTCTGCAGAGAGCAATATGTGCTGAGAAGTGTAGCCAAGGTCAATATCTCCATGCCTGTGCTACACTCACATAACTGTTGTTGCCAGCTCATCCTGAGGGGGAGGAGATGAAGCGGGTGCCCATTTACAAAGAGCCCCTCCCCATCTATGACCAAGAAATTAAGACCGAGTTCACAGACAAAAGGCTTTCAAAACCTTCTCTCGTCCATTTAGAAGACAGTACTGCAGCAAAATCTTTTTTTCTTGTCGCCCTGATTTTCTACCTATTAGCATTTTTATACCCTCTGTGCTTAACAGGTTAATGGAGCTTTCATCCCTGTAATGCCACCAGAAATACAATGTTATCTGTAATAAATTCCGTCAAGATGCACATTCCAGCCAACATTCTTAGTAATCAGTCTCCTAATAGAGTTTGCTGGGGCGTTGCTCATAAGCTTTATGCCTTTGAAATCTGAAAAAGAAAAAGGTGGATTTTTTCACAATTAGATCTTATCTTAGGAAGTAAATGCAGACATTGAAATAGTTGTGGTGATGTTTTAAATAAACACTGTATATATTGTGTATGTATTATATATATAGTATACATGTTTCAGTTGCCAAATACAGGTGTTTCAAAATTTTTTATGAAATTAATCATCCATCAGATATCTAATCTTATAACTGTAGTATTATTTTTCATTATTATCAAATGTAGTCATAATAGTTAAGACCTCTAAGCAATTATTAATTATGTATCACTCTAAACATTTATCTTCTCTATTGTTTTATAATTGTATAATTGCTCAAGCAATTGATGATTCAAACTATGTCTACTACAATATTCCATTCCTTTTATTTTTTATTCCCTTTTGGATTTTGTTTGTTGTTTATATGTTGCTTGTTTTTTGTTTCGCTTTGTTTTGTTTTTTGGTTGGGGGCCACATCTAGCTGTGATCAGAGCTTACAACTGTCTCTCAGCTCAGGGATGCTCAGGAGACCACATACCATATGGTGCCAGAATTCAAACCTGGATTAGCTGCATGGAAATCTAGTGCCTTATTCACTTACTTTACTGTTTCTTGGGCCCAATATTTCTTCATTGGACATTTTTGTCTTTTGACAAAACAGCAAGGAGAAATGGAAAAGTCTTTCTTCTCTTATTATGTTTGAGTATAGTTGTTTGTTTTTGTAGTGGGGCAGGACTTCACTTATGCAAATACTCTATTCCTGACTCAATATACAAATAACAACATACATGTTATAATATATTTTATAATATTAAATGGGTTTCAGTTATAACGAAGTATTAGATATCTATATATATTGTAAAATGATCACCTATTTTTATCTCCATTAGATTAAAATGCATCTTGATCTGGTATTAAAGTCATCTCTCTTTATCTTACTGAATTATTAATATATTAATAAAATTATAAATTGTCAATGCCAATAATAAAATTCTGAAAGCACACTTGTTCTTAAATCACTCTTTCATTAAAAAGTAAAGACCTAATAGAAATCTTTTTGATTTTAATTTTGATATTGATTGCTTTAAGACTATAGGAAGCTGGAAAAACATTTCTTGACATCACAAACTGTCAGCTGACTAATGTTTAACTCCAAATTATTTGTGGGTCTTGTTAATTATTAACACCAAGTATAAGTTTGGTTCAAAATGAAGTTTTGCTATTTTTAACAAGTCTTTCACAACTTCTATAAATATGTAAAATAAATTTATATACAAAAGGCAAGATGAAATTGCATTCTTTAGAATTCCAGAGCATTCCTTGGATATTTCATTATTATAGCTAGGTTTATCCCTGGGAATAAAATGCAAAATAATGATGCACATAATTTGCTTTTGAAGTTCTGGTGTGAATCACATAAGTTTCCTGTGTTAATTGGAGTGTGCTTGTTCAGCACATTATATGCCAGTTCAGCCATCTCTGAGTTCATTACATTGTTGCATAGACTTTGGAAACATTACTAACATTACACAAGTCAACCCTTGTGAAACAGTGTTGAGAACTGTAAAGAAAAAAAGGCCCAGGTTAAAAATGAGATTTTCTCCATGGGGCATGCATAGCATACCGATTAGGTCACATCAATTAAGTCATTTTAGAAACAAGAAGTATTTGTTTGAACTCCAAGAAATGTTATTCTTAATTGGCACTGAGAGTTCTAAACTTGACTCTTACTGTGAACAACTTCTTATCTTAGCAAAAAGGATAGAAATATTTGCATCAATCACTGAGAAGATTTGGTGGGACTTGGGAAAATTTTTCTGTAATTTCATAGGTATATTTTTTTTATATTTGAGAAACAGAAAAGGTAACTGGAAATTATTTAATGTCAAAGGACAAATTTGCCAAAAATTTATTGGTGTGTAAACTCTTAGATGTTTATGTTGACAATGTTAAAGTGAGGGAGAAAGGGGAAATGCATAAAAATCTTGATTTTTAACACCACTATATTATGAGATAAAAATAGCTATAATAATCAAAACATTGATCACTGAAAAAATAATCCATTAGCCAAGGTCTACAGGGCCCAGGCAAAGAAATTAGGGTTATTTAGAAGAATTATGTCAAACTAAAATATTAGCATTAGTTGGTTTTGATTTTCAATGCATAAGTCACTTTTCATTTGTATAATAAAAATATTATGATATAAATTATGCATATTTTAAATGGATGTAGAGCAAAACAAGGAAATAAACAGTCTTAAATGTTATCCCACCGTTGACCTTGGATTAAGATTGAAAATGCTGAAGGGGCCAGAGTGATGGCACAAGCAATAGGGCATCTGCCTTGCACGTGCTAACCTAGAATAGGAACGATCGATCCCCCAGCATCCAATATGGTCCCCCAAGCCAGGAGTGATTTCTGAGAGTACAGCCAGTAGGAACCCCTGAGGGTCAGCGGGTGTGACCCAAAAAGAAAAAAAAAACAGGAAAAA
>PVKC010020526.1:0-18577 GCA_004027635.1 Crocidura indochinensis
CACCTTACCTCCTGTGCCACCTCCCGGCTCCCAGAGGGTTGGGATTTTTAAGATCATCCAAAGCATCATCCTCATTCTCAGTGCATTATGTTTGCCTACGAGCTTTCCGCATTGTCACGCCAGTAGTGTGGTTTTTCCTGCGTGTTGTGATGAGGTTTATTGGTTAGAAAGAGTGTGCGGCCGCGAAGCTGAGTGGCCGCGCTCTTCTGGGGCTCCAAGAACTCAGCAAAGAAAGCAGCAGAGAAAGAGAGTCCCCTCAGTTCACAGTTCCCCCAGTAGGACGCAGTAGGGTGGAGTCTCCCATAGGAGGAGCAACCAGCTCTCCAATTGGGAATCTCCTTAGCCAGCCAGTTCTTACTCACTGATTAGTCAGCTGGCAGCCCCAGCTTGCAGCGACCTCTGGATTCACTTCTCAGGGCTCTGGTCTTTGGGGGGAGCTCCAAGAATTCAGCAAAGAAAGCAGCAGAGAAAGAGTCCCCTCAGTTCACAGTTCCCCTAGTAGGACCTTGTTCCAATATTTTAATACTATTCAATTGTATATCTATAACATTAGTCAATATGGCATTCAATTATGGGGGTTTTACGAAGTGTATTTAATGCCTATATAATCTTAAATTATCTAATTGTATAAACTTAATAATCTAATTTAGTAGCCATTCATCACAGACTATTTTATTTCAGTTTTCTTCTTTTGACTATGGATAAATATAATAAAGTATCATCACTTTCAGGGGAAAAGATGAGTCTTTATTTTTGAGTTAGAGGAAAAGTAAGTCAGTACACAGTACAGAGATAATTCTTCTTAGTTCCTTCACTACTACTACCACCCCAATATAAATCCCAGTTTATATATCAGGGAGTCAGTCAGACTATTTTCAATATATAAGAAGCTATGTCATATGAACATTTTAAATTAATAGAAAGTATAGGTGCACACATATATAGTTCTTAGAATCCTTGTTAAGCAAGAAAATGCATATTTTGATCTCAAGAGATCAATAACCCTGAGGCAGAACCATTCTAGGTGAGAGGAAATAAACATAATTTTTAGTGGACATTTGGACCATTACAGCTGATGTGCTCTATCTCTTCAAATTGCCAAAAGAAAGATACAGTATAGAATGCCATGGATCTGTAAGACTTTTAAAAGTCCAAAGAAAGGGTTATTTTAATTACTTCTAATGCTATTTTAAAGTCTCTGCAAAAATAATTTGTCTTGTATTGTCCATTTTACTTGACAAATTTTATTTTGTAAGAAATTTGATTCTGCTTCTTATTAATAAATACTTGTTCATAAAATTATTTCTTAAAAATGATAATTTAAAAATAATGGTATGATATAGAAATTTAATATTTATTTGCAGCAAAATTTTAATTTATTTTAGGCAAAAACATAATTATACTATACTATGAGAATTAGATCTCTATAAATTCTAATAAAATGGTCGGGTTTCAGGACAAGAATTCAAAATATGATGAAAACCTAATATTGTCTTTTTTCCCTCAAAATACCATTCAAATTTCTGTTAAAATCAGCATAGTATATCTCAATTTTTTCACTCTTAAGCATCAATTTTAAAATAAACACGTAATATATTTTGTTACGTTATAGAAAAAAGGAAGATTCTTTTTCAGAATATTTTATTTTGATAAATCTTTTTCAAATAAGACAGCATCAAACTGAAATTAATTAGGAACATTTAATAAATATAAGCCAGAGGAAATAAAGTATAGAAGTAAAATAATCAACTAACAATAACATATTTAGGTTTTGTTTGTTTGTTTGTTTTGTTTGTTTTTTTGGCCATGCCCAGTAATGCTCAGGGGTTACTCCTGACTATGTGATCAGAAATCACTCCTGGTTTGAGGGACCCTATGGGATGCTGGGGGATATAATTGCCGTCTGTCCTAGGCTAGTGCACATAGCACAAGGCAGATGCTTTATGGCCTGCGCCACTGCTCTGGCCCCAAGTAGATTGTTTCATTTTTAGTTATCTTTATTTTTATGTATAGACAATTATAAATTTTGGTTTTAGGACACAGCTATCTGAAGCTCTCCTGTTATTTAATCCCAAAGACCTACTTATTTATTAATGAAAACATAAAAATGTAAAAAGAATTCTTGCAGAATTTTTAAATATGATATTAAAATATAAAAATTATATAGATACATTTACAGATCTAATTCAAGTATTTGGCAATATCAAATATAGCAAACAGAAAGATGTGGTAAGGAATTTTACAGAGTGGAAAAATATTTCTGAATTTGTTTTGCTTTTGGGAAATATTGAAAGTACTCAGAGCTTACTCCTAGCTGTTTATTCAAGGATCTCTGTGGGTAGGACTCCAGGTATCATATAGGATGCCAGAAATGAAACTGAGGTCTCTACATGCAGACTTCCAATTTCATACCCCAACAATGAAAAAGGCTTATAAATAAAAGAAGTGAGACAATTTTATTAGTTTGTAATTTTTAATAAGTTAACATTGGTCCTGATCTTGGTTCTAACCCTAAATTGAATTCTAAAGACAATAATTATTATCAAATAAAGATATTTGAGGCAATGTTACCTTATGACAATTGTTATCAATTTCAGGCAAGGCTACCTTTGCTTTGGGATAAATGGAGTGGTCTTTTTTTATGTAGACTGCTATCATTAGAATGACATAAATGATATAAATGCATACATGGGAATTATTAAAACTAAATTTATGTAAGAATTTGAAACTACAATTAGTTATAATACTAAACCTTATTTAAAATAGAAACAAATAAATGACTATGATGGGATCACTTTTATTTTCTTTTTGTGACCTTTTTTATGGGGGGGGCATACAGGTTGACGCTCAGGGGGTTATTCCTGGCTATGCGCTCAGTTATCACTTCTGGCTTGGGGGATCATATGGGATGCCACGAGATGGAACCACTGTCTGTCCTAGGCTAGTGCTTGCAAGGCAGATACATTACCTCTAGTGCTATCATGCCTGCCCCTTTTTTGTGACCTTTTTTAAACATTTAATAATTGAGAAAATAGTGATGCTGAAAAAATTATTATAAAGAATTAAGCAAGGTGAAAATCTTGGTCAAATGAAAAATATCAATCACATTTATCTAAGTTTGACAAGTAAAGAAAACATTTTCAAAAAATTACGACTTTACTTTCAGTTACAACAAAAGCCAAGAGAGTGAAAACTATTATTTGTCTTAAACATGTTCTATGAGCAACAAATTATAAAAGTTCTAAATATATCAACATCATCATCTCCTTCTCCTCCTCCTCCCTTTTCTCCTCTTCCTCTTCCTTCTTCCTCCACTTTCTCACCCCCCCCCCTCCTCCTCTTATCTCTTCTTCCAGTTTCTTCTCCTCCTTTATTTAAGATACACCCATTGCTTAGGGCTAATTCCTGCCTCCCTCCTTAAGGATAATGGGATAATTTCTGTTGGAAATCAGGAGACTGTATATGGTGTCTCGCCCTTTTCATTCAAAGAAAAAATACCCTGCCCTTTGTATCATGGTCTCATCTCCCAAATATGCTACAATTAATATAAGGATTATTTTAAACTGATTACTTTTGAACAATTAGAGGCATGGAGCTGATTATTTTTGAGAAACATCAGGCTTACAAACATCTATAAAATAGCAACATTACCAGTTATATAAAGTTTACAAATAAATTCACATTATAAAAGGAGGCAGACTAGAAGAGAGTCGTAATTAAAGATACATTTTCACCAGATAGATTCATAGATTTGTCAACATGACCTATGCTTATCAAACATTTTCTCACATATTGTTTCTGTTTTCTCTCAAAAATCTTTCTTTTGTCTTTTACTGAACACATATATAAAGTAATCAGTGTTATTTCTGAACCTTCACTTTTCTGTGAATCTTCCATATATGTGTGAGGAATGAATTTTAAGTTGTTCATTTATCTTTTGCTAACCTGTTCTTTATTATACTGTAATGCCTTAGCCAAGGACTCAGTAGAGAGTTTTTTTTCTATTTCCACTTCACTGAGTATTTTAGGGCAAACTAGCGCCTCAAAATTTATAGAGACAGGCTAATCCAAAGAAAACAAATGAGTTGTTTTTGTTTATATTTTTACCTGTAGTATAAGATTCTGGAATCAGAAGTAGTTAGATCTCTTAAAAAAGTGTGATATATACAAGTTGCTGTCAGCTGAATATGTTTCAATCAGGGCAGCAAGGCACTCCCAGTTGCAACACAGTTTTGAAGGAACCTACTTTATTTGGGATTACCTTCAAATGCACCAACATTTTTCCGAGAGATGATTTAGAAGGGATTAAATAAACCTGATTCCTCTGGAAGGGGAAGAAATAATATAAGAAACAAGACATGTATAAATGATTTGTTCTTTATTTTCCCCAACCAAAATTTAGAAGAACCCTGGGACTTCTTCTAAGATGTGTAGTTGGAGGATGTAACAGTTGCTGGAAAACTTTATTTGGGTCAAAACACCATCTTGTTACTAAAGGACCTAGACTCCTGACTGGACTATACTGGTAAATTAAGGCTGAGCAATGATGTTATTATTTGCCATTATCATATTTTAATGAAATCTGGTGGTATTGTACATATTTTTTATACACGTGATGTATGTCCATAGTATAGTTCTCTACTTTACATACTTCTTTTTCTTCTATGGTCATTACCCTAAAAAAAAAAAGCCACTAAGTATGTGTATATTGTTACATCATTTAAATTCTACCAAGAATAGGTCGGAGTCACTCTTTCTTAGAAAAAGGTACTGGAGGTTATTATTCTCAGCTTAAACTATTTTCTTTCCAATGAAGTTAATCTTTTCCTTCAGTTTTATTGTTTTTATATGTCATATTTTATGTTTCTATTTTTTTGGCCCTATTACTTATCTTCACATTAACAGAACTTCAGTATTATAATGTATTAGAGCTTAAAACTCTAAATCATACTTTTGGCAGTACAAGGAGAAGTCCAGAACAAGAGAAGAGGCCAGGACAAGGCATTAACAGAACATTAAGCCTCTCCAATTTATAGTTACAGAAAACGCCAAGTTAATTTTCTAGCCAGATTAAAATCAGACCTTAGATTAAACTTAATATTAAATTTTATTATTAGATTAGTCAATTATGTCTGTCAGTACAATATTGTAAAGCATTCCTTATTCATGACAATATGAATTTGAAGAAACAGAGCAAATAATTGAATTGTGATACAACTGATAGAATAATCAGAATGAGAATTTTAAATAACAATTCAGAGTAGGAATCTAAAGCGAAATGTAAAAATAAAATGTGAAGAAGTGATGGATAAAATAGGAAGAAACAGCAAAATCCTGAGAAGACGTAAAAAAATCAGAATAAAATATCAAATATATTATAAATAAATATTTCCTTTATATATTTATCAGTAGAATGGGAATAGTGAAGAAATAAAATAATAAAATTGAGAGGAATTCTTTAAAATAATCCTAAACTAGGGGCTGGCGTCATAGTACAACAGTAGGGCATTTGTCTTGCACATGGCAATCTAGGACAGTCCCTTGTTGGGATCCCGTCATTCATATGATTCCCCCAGTCTGCAGGAGTAATTTTTGTATGCAGAGCCATGAGTAACCCCTGTTTGCTTCTGGATGTATTCACAAAGACCAAAAAATAAAATAAAATAAAATAAAATAAAATAAAATGAAATAAATCCTAAACTAAAACACAGATGAGCAAGAAATAAAAACCATTAAGACCTGACATGTTTAGAAAGGTAGTGGCTTTGATGTAATTGGAATATAAAAAAAAGAAAACAAAAAATAAATTTAAAATCATAATAGTCATTAATTTTTCTTAATTAATAGCATCAACATTCATGCTTTTAATGCCTGTTCATTATAGCAGTAAATATGGCAACATTTCTGAATTATTCATGAGTCACTTACATTCTTGTTTTCGCTACAAAACTATACTATTGATATTCTTTTCATTTCTTGCTGAGACAAGAAAATAGATCATGAGGTATATTATATGAAACAAATTGTGACAAGTAGATTAATATATGTTGCAATTCCAGAGATAATATTTCAAAAATTATAAATTCTAGTTCTGCAAGGTATATTATTATCGGACTACCACAGGGTTCTACAACTATGAAATCATGTTTCAATACAATTTATGGCACTTTGACTATAATTATACATACTCATGATTTTAAGTCATTTTTCTGCCTCATGTATATTGTTAACAATTTTCTCTATATAATTTATCATATTGTATAAATAATATATATTATGATTGTGAGATTATATGCTAATAATATCTTAATTTACTACTATTATTATTATCCCCATGAGGTGAGCTCTAGTTCTTGAAACTTGAGTGAAAATAGATGTCATCAACAGAGAAATAGAAGTATATAGCCTCCTTAAGACCCAGAAATTCCAATTGCTAGCATCTATGCCAAGGTCCCAAAACACTATATTGTAAAGATATTTGCATTCTTTGCCAAAATATCTAGAAACAATAAACGTGCCAAAGCACAAATGACTGGGTATATACAATTAAACATTCCTGACTATCAGGAGGAAAAGAAACCATGCACTTTCAACTACATGGATAGAACTGGAGCGTCATTCTGCTTGAAGTCCATCAAGAAGAAAGGCCACTGCTACAGCAAGAGGGCAACCCTATTGCTTTTATGTTCACTGAATTAGAGAATTGATCGATAGGTTCTTATCCCTAGTTGAAAAGAACTTGTTTATACATAAAATTTCCTCATTTTAATGTTCCTATTCTAAAAGGAACGATGCAACATTATATTGTTGGTGCAATAGGGGGTAAAAATGTCAGGCTATACAATCTCTGTGCCCTGGTTTTGACCTGAGCTTTTATCCTAAGCAAGACTTGTTCTAGACTCCTTAGAGTAAGCAACATGACTATACTAGTAATATTTTTTTCAGTTTTTAGTTAAAACTTATTACAGAGCAGAGATAAAAGAGAGGGTCTCATAAAAAGTTAAGATGTGGATATTATTACCTTTATAATACTCCTGTAATATTTGTTTTGTTTTTTTTTTGGGGGGGGCACATCTGGGGGCATTTAGGGGTAACTCCTGGCTCCATGCTCAGAAACTACTCCTGGCAGGGTTGGGGAACCATGTAGGCTACTCGAGGTAAACCCCAGTCAATTGTGTGAAAAACAAACATCTTAAGTGCTGTGCTATCACTCCAGACCCATTGGTAACATGTTTGATGTGCTTAGTTTGTGTTTGTTTTAAAATGTATTTGTTAACTTTTTAAATTTTATACACTTTGTGAAGTATTCTAATTTAGTGAAATAACTTAAGTAATGAAGTTCTAATGATAATAAGTAATTTAATATAATTAATAAGCACCATTTACATACATACACACATACACTAAGAAACATTAAAAGGACTTTGAATTTTAACTCTGGTTCCCGCCTATTATTTTTGTTTCACTGTTTGAGAAGGGATAAAATTCATGTCTTTTCTCTCATAAGGACTATTAAGAACACCAATACCAAGACATTTCTGAAAGTATACTGCAGATGTATTGCACAATAGAAGTCATTAAACATTAGTGCTTATCAGAACTGGGAATATACTTAGACCAAGTGATATATTCTGTAAGAGTAAAATGCATCTACATAGAATCTCATAATCTGGCACCATAAAAGTATGCAAAATATTACATTACAAACTGTTTTGGCGGTTGGAGAGATTGAACAAGTTTGTTGTTTGGGGACTATACCTGGAAGTGCTCAGGATTTACTCATGGCTCTTTGCTCAGAAATTATTCCTGGTAGGTTTGGGCAACAATATGGAATACCAGGGATTGAACCTGGGGTCTACCACATGCAAGACAAATGCCCTTCCCTCTGTACTATTGCTCCTGAACTAAAACTAATTTTTCCCTTTATTTTTGGATCAAATTTATTTCAAAATGTATTCCTCTCTCTGCACAGGGTTTGGAACTTTACAATATTCAGGGAACCAAGTGAAGTGCTATGAGTTGAATATGGGTCAAGTGGGAGCAAGAAAAATCTCTTACATCTTGTACTATTTCTGTGGTCAAAGCAAATAGCTTTATATTGGCTACATTTCAATATAATGGTGATTAGGAAGCATAGCTATGTTGTAGGAAGTCACTGATTTGAATAATAATTTTTTTTTCATTTGACCAGTGCCTATTTTATTTGCCTTATTACAAAATGCATTGCTGATTTTAGATAAAATTCAGTAGTTATTGTTATACAGTTTTGTGATATCTGACTAAGATCTAAAGATCTATAAGATTTTATATCAATGACATGATTGTGATACTTAAAATAAAGGGTAAATGCTGCTAATTAAAGATTAGTTAATAATCCATATGCACAAATGTAAGCCAGTAATTGGCTCATGAAATACAAATTTAATCTCAGTAAAAAAGAAAATATTAAGGTATTGAGTAGCAATTTGCCCTAATAAGCCTTCTAGTTGATTTTCATTCCACTAACTTTTGAGAATTATGCTCCAAAGTAATTTGATAACATTTCTTCTTAAGGGGAAATATCAACTTTCTGGAATACTTTAGTTGATTTTATCATTATTTTACAAGAGTTCATCTAGAGATGGAAATTCTCTTCAGAGAATTTCCTTCTAACAGAATTATACTCCAGCCATCAGAGCAAAATTAGGTTAAAGAAATGATGTAACCATGTGTGCTCTCACAGCCACTATGGGGATTTTATTCATTAGGGTGAGTGAAGACAGATTGCAAAGGAACACAATGGCAGTGTGGGAAATTGCAGAGATCTGCAAAAAGGAATATGTTGACCATCAATTTCTCTTTCTCATCTAGTAATCTATTAGAAAATTTCGAGATGTGATAAGCATTAATGTCCAAAATTATTAGGAGCAGAAAATTGATGACGGAATAATTCTGTCAAGACATGGTTTCCTTTTCTTTATCTTTCTTTATCTTTCTCTCTTTCTTTCTTCTTTCTTTCTTTCTTTTGCTTTCTTCTTTCTTTCTCTTTCTTTCTTTCTTTCTTTCTTTCTTTCTTTCTTTCTTTCTTTCTTCCTTTCTTCTTTCTTTCCTCTCTTGCCTTCTTTATGCTCTCTTTTTGTTTTCTCTTTTCTTCCTTCTTTTTTCTTTATTTCTCTTTTTTCCTTTCTCTTTTATTCTTCCTTCTTATCAGAATAGTACAACAATAAATGTACTTAAGATGGAATATATTTTGTTAAACTTATCATACTTTGTGTTTTCTGTTATTACTACAAAGTAAAATGCTTCTTAAATTTCAGTTCTACAAAACACTTAGGGAACCTACTAAAGTGAAGATTTTAACAGTGAGTATGAGTTTCTGTATTTTTAACAAATTTCTTGCTCCAACTCACCACTCTGACCTGTCTTGATTCTTAGAACCTTATATGACACCCAAATCCCACCTGGAGTGTCCCTGAGCACTGAGCCAATGTTAAGCCATAAGCACTGAGGAGGTCAAAAGTAAAAATAACACAGAAGAGCTGGAATGATGGCACAGCAGTAGGGCATTTGCCTTGCACACTGCTAACCCAGGATGACCTTGTTTTGATCCAACCCCGGCAACCTATATGAGTGCCATTATGTTGAATATCAGTCCTGGATAGGGCTGGATGTTGATGGGATGGGGCAATTTCCTAGCACATAGCCAGAAAAAGTCTCTGAGTATCACCAGGTGTGGTCCAAAAACCAAAAAAAAAAAAAAGAAAAAAAAAAAAAGAAAAAAGTGAAAAAAGTTATTGTGTGTTAGGAAAACAACACTCCCTTGAGTATTTTCATGAGCTATGACTTTGAACCTTTGAACCTATGATGATCTTACATGAAGAAAATGATTTTACAGATGTAATTGTTAAAACAATTTTTGGATTTTGTTTTTGGGTCACATCCAGTAGTGCTCAGAGGTTATACCTGATGGTCTTTGGGACCGTATGTGTTGCCCCATCCCCCATTCTTCCTATGTAACCTTACCTACTAGTAAGACCTGCCTATTTCTGGGAGGGGTCTTTGGGAGGTATCAAGAGTTTTGCCTGAGGGGCAGGAGGGGGATGGTGAAGAGAGATTGATTGGGAGAGATTCAGTGAGGGAGAAAGGAGGAAGAGAGGAGCTGGCTGGATGGAGGTAGAAGAAACAATGTTCAGATGACAGGGTAGTTGGAATAGGCTGCTTAAATGGGTAGCCTAGGTGGCTAAGGCCTTGAGCAAAGAAAGCTTATGGCTCCTGAAACTTGTCTATAGACCATTTTCTCACAGCTCTCCTGAACCCTCAGTCCCGCCCGCTGAAGATGGTGGCAGATGCATGACCTGTGCTGGAGGAGAAAGGCATCTCCCTCTCATCACCATCCCGCCCCATCCAGGGCTGATATTCAATATAATGGCATTCAAACTTTGATTTGAATTTTGGATCAAGGCATCATAGATTCTTGTTCTTGTGTTTAATTTGGCTTTATTTGGCTGGAGTGAGCCCAAAATATTGAACAACATAACATTTGATTCAAAGATGGCGACACCCCTTCTGGGGGCAGGTGGTCCAGTAGATGTGAGGTAAAAGATTGGATCACTCCCATCCAAGGCCCAGAACTGAGACTTTGCTGCAAAAAGTCCTTTTTTCCAAAAACCTCAGCCTCCTAGAGATTGATGGATAGCCCTAATTGGAAAAGGACAAAGAAGAAAAAGCTTCTCTAAACTGACTGATTTGGTTATTGACCTTGGACCTGGACATGGATTTCAACTTTGGAAATTTCAGACTTTGGACTTAGATGACCCTAGCATCGGCAGAGAGGCTGCAGCAGTGGCAGTGGAGAGCTCTTGCTGCGAGAAGTGCGGCAGAATGCTCCCGATCAAGCCAGAGATGACAGGCTCCTGACTCCCGCCCAGCCCAGCTGTGGGGCACAGGATTCCATGGAAGTAAGACACGTGGTGAGCAGCCTGGAAGAGCCAACAGACTTTTCATGTCTGGACAATTTGGTGATGGGATAAATGTTCACAGTGTATTCATGTTTGGACAATTTGGTGGTGGTATAAAAATTAAAAAAAAAAATGGGGGGGAGAGTAAACAGTGAAGCCCAACTGAAAAATTTGATTTAGAACTGCCTGCATCTAACTTCGATCTAAATTATTTTCTTGCTGATTCAAATGTGCTTTATAATTTTCCATAATTAATGTTCCCAATTGCATAATGTTTTACTGTGTATTTTAATGTAGTAGTCGGTTTTCAAAAGGTATGTTCTGTATAAATGTTCTTGTGCTTGTGTTTAGGAAAGGTTAATAGAAACAAGAAAGTTCCAGGAAAAAAAAAATGCTTGGTTAAATAGTATTAAGAAGAATAGGAACAAGGAAGTTTCAGGATAGTGCTTGGTAAATAAGCATTAAGAAAATTTAAGTTACAGATACATTTTGCAGAAAAGTTATGTTTATGAACAAGGCTGATATGTTAATTTTCACTTTAAACTTTGTTACTATGGGAAAATTTAGGTTCCCACCTTTGACAGAACCAGGAAGCCAGGAAAACAAAGGATAATCTATGCTCTTTTGCTTTAGTTATTTTAAGAATGTTAACCCATACCCATTCTTTCTATGTAATCTTACCTGCTAGGAAGACCTGCCCATTTCTGGGAGGGGTCTTTGGGAGGTATCAAGAGGTTTTCCTGAGGGGCAGGAAGGGGATGGCGAGGAGAGATGGACTGAATGAGATTCAATGAAGGAGAAAGGAGCAAGAGAGAGAATTAGCAGGATGGAAGTAAAAGAAACATGTTAAGATGACAGGGCAGCTAGAATAGGCTGTTTAAATGTATATCCTAGGTGGTTAGGGTCTTGAATAAATCTGATGTCTCCTGAAACCTGATTGTGGACAATTTTTTCGCGGTTATCCTGAACCCTCAGACCCACTGGATAAGGTGGTGGCAGATGCATGGCCTGGGCTGGAGGAGAAAGACCTCACAGTTCATCATCATCCACCATTATCCAGCCCCATCCAGGGCTGTTTTACTACAGCATGCAGTGCTGGATTTGAACCCTGTTTGTCAATCATGCAAGGTCAACTTTCTTACTCACTAACTATTAATTGGTCTCCCCCACAATTAGTTTTTTGGGGGATGGGCCACACACTGTAGCACTCAGGGTTACTCCAGGCTCCAATCTCAGAAATTGCTCCTAACAGGCTCACAGGGCCATATGGGATGCTGAAGATCAAACCTAGGTCAATCCTGGGTCATCTGCATGCAAGGCAAATGCCCTTCTCACTGTGCTATATCACTCCAGATCCCACATACCAATGTAATAATAATAATAATAATAATAATAATAATAATAAAATAAATGAAGACTAGCCTTTTTTAAATTACTTGAGTAGACAAAACACTTTTGGTAATATAAAAAATTAACTTAACTTATATTTTCAACATTAACTTGGCCTGAGTCAATTCTGTCTTATGTATCAAAAAATTATAAATAAAGCTTACAGGGTTTCTAGAAATTTATATGCATTATCACTAGCCATTTCTCCATACATGATTTAAGAAATTCTTTTAATATTATAATAAACCATTGTGAAGAATTAATTGCGCTTTTTTCTCACCATTTAAGATGCTTTATTATAATATATCTCATAGCCTCAGTTTACATATTGGTGTGATACTTCTAATTTGTAAACCATTGGTTGTTATTGTTGGTGGTGGTTGAGTGATGCTCCATTACAAATTATTATTTTGGTATTTCATTGGTTTTACTTCTACTATTGTTGATTTTGATATTTTGAATCATAAAAACATTTCAAAATGGTTGTCTTAATAATACATTATTTAAAATTGAAGTAGTTTTAAAAGCAGGGAATTCTGTATCCCAGCTCATATCAGAGACACAAAATGTAAAATGCACAGGAGTATTCTCTCTATTACTCTTACCAGCTTTGAAAGAGAAAAAAAATGGATGACCTGTAAAAGAATAAAGGTGATTTGAATATCATTGGGAAAAAGAATATGGGAGGAGTTGCTTTCCCCAACTTTAAACTTTACTACAGAGCAATAGTTATCAAAACAGCATGGTATTGGAATAAGGACAGGCCCTCAGATCAGTGGAATAGGCTTGAATACTCAGAAAGTGTTCCCCAGACATACAGTCACCTAATTTTTGATAAAGGAGCAAGAAATCCTAAATGGAGCAAAGAAAGTCTCTTCAACAAGTGGTGTTGGCACAACTGGCTAGTCACTTGCAAAAATTTGAACTTAGACCCCCAGCTAACATAATATATGAAGGTAAATTCCAAATGGATTAAAGACCTTAATATCAGACCTGAAACCATAAGATATATAGAACATCACGTAGGCAAAACACTCCAGGACATTGAGACTACAGGCATATTCAAAGAGGAAACTGCACCCTCCAAGCAAATGAAAGTAGAGATTAACAGATGGGGATATATTAAACTGAGAAGCTTCTGCACCTTGAAGGAAATAGCGCCCTTGATACAAGAGCCACCCACTGAGTGGGAGAATCTATTGATCCAATACCCATCAGTTAAGGGGCTAATCTCCAAAATATGCAAGGCACTGACAGAACTACCCAAGGAAAAAACATTTAATCCCAACTAAAAATGGGGAGAAGAAATGGACAGACACTTTGACAAAGAAGAAATACAAATGGCCAAAAGACACATGAAAAAATGCTACACATCACTAATCATCAGGGAGATGCAAATCAAAACAACTATGAGGTACCACCTCACACCACAGAGAATGGCACACATCACAAAGAATGAGAACAAAGAGTGCTGGTGGGGATGTGGAGAGAAAAGAACTCTTATCCACTGCTGGTCGGAATGTCGTCTAGTTCAACCTTTATGGAAAGCCATATGGAGATTCCTCCAAAAACTGGTAATCGAGATCCCATATGACCCAGCTATACCACTCCTAGGAATATACCCTAAGAACACAAATACAATACAAAAATCCCTTCCTTACACCTATATTCATTGCAGCACTATTTACCTTAGCAAGGCTCTGGAAACAACCAAGATGCCCTTCAACAGACGAATGGCTAAAGAAATGTGGTACATATACAGAATGGAATATTATGCAGCTGTCAAGAGAGATGAAGTCATGGGAGAGATGAAGTCATGAAATTTTCCTATACATGGATGTACATGGAGTCTATTATGCTGAGTGAAATAAGTCAGAGAGAGAGAGAGGAAAACACAGAATGGTCTCATTCATCTATGGGTTTTAAGAAAAATGAAAGACATTCTTGCAATAATAATTTTCAGACACAAAAGAAAAGAGCTGAAAGTTACCGCTCACCTCATGAAGCTCACCACAAAGAGTGATGAGTTTACTTAGAGAAATAACTGCATTCTGAACTGTCCTAATAATGAGAATGTATGAGCGAAATGAAAAGCCTCTCTAGAGTACAGGCGGGGGTTGGGTGGGGAGGAGGGAGACTTGGACATTGGTGATGGGAATGTTACACTGGTGATGGGTGGTGTTCTTTACATGACTGATACCCAAACACAATCATGTATGTAATCAAGGTGTTTAAATAAATAAAATATATTATTAAAAAGGTTTTGAATAAGGGAAAATGGTAATTACGTTTTTTTTTTGTTTTAACCACACCTCATAATATTGAGAAATTACTCTGGATTTGTGCTCAAATATCATTTTTAACAGTGTTTGGGGATTCTGTGCCATAACTACTAAAAATTCAGTTTTGTTCCTGCAATTGTACAGCCACCTGCTATTTCTTCTGAATATCTTATTGATATTACCAAAGAGGTTTGAAAATATCTTACCAGTTTATCCAGTAGAGCCTGTTATTAACTGCATTAGGTGAAGCATAAAAAATGAAATGCAGGAATAGCAGAGTAAAAGCTTTTTTTACTTAAAGACTCGAGAGATAGAAGTCAGGTGCTCACCTTGCACACAGCTGACTTGAATTTTATTTCTGTCACCACAATATTCCTCTGAGTATTACTAGGAGTTCAACTTGAACACAGATCATTTACTAAAAACCTTAACAAAACCAATTAACATAAAACTAAATAAAAAGTTTTATAAAGATGTATTAATAGCAGCTAGAAAATAATTATTTATATACAAAAAAGCACAGAAAACACAAAGGCTTTGTCCTAAAAATGTATTAAGTCTATATTCCTTAGAAAATTAAGTAAGATGGTCAATTGTGCAAAGGGAAGAGCATAGAGTAATGAATACAGCAAGGGTTAATGCAAAAATTGAAGGTACAAATTTAAATTTAGCAGCAAATGGAATGAAAATGATAAGTTGTTTGAACAAACAGATAATACCATCAACTTTCTAAAGTGTCTATTTGTAAAAGAAATCAAATTCGTTTAATGGGTTATAACATATTAAACTTTGATATTCCTTCATTGTGAATCAATAATATAACATTTAGATTATCAAAATCTCTATACTGTACAAATTCATGAGCAATGCTTGCTATTCTCTGGGTTGTATTAGATCCATTAGTCATGGAATAGTAGGAAAACAGGTAGATAAGATCATTAAAGAGAAGGTAAATGCGTTCTGGAATACAACTATAATAGTACCATGGGAAATGGTAATAATTCTATTATATTCTTAAAAAATACTTAAATGCGTTTTGCTTGATTTTTGGGGGGGGGTCACACCCAGCAGTGCTCAGGGGTTACTCCTGGCTCCACGCTCAGAAATTGCTCCTGGCAGGCACTGGGGACCATATGGGGCACCGGGATTCGAACCGATGACCTTTTGCATGAAAGGCAAACACCTTACCTCCATGCTATCTCCCGGGCCCCTTGCTTGATTTTTTCATGATTATTAGATGCATAAGCATTAAAAAGATTATTCCAAAATAGAACTATTCAGAAAATAGACTGTAGAGACACAATAAAATTAGAAATTATAGATAATTGCTTAGATTAGCTTAGACTGAAAGAACTTAGAAACTTTAGTTTTGCTTATGATGCACTTTAATTTGTTGTCTATAGGGAGTTTTAGGTCACACCATCAGTATTCAATGATAACTTCTGGCAGTGATTGGGTTGGTAAGTAAAATGTAAGACAAACACCTTCACACCTTTACTATCTCTCTGAGTACTGATTCTGACTAATTTTAATCCTATAGAATTTCTATAACATATTTAACAAATATAAAGTTACTGAAAATCTTTGCTAAAAAGTTATTGATTGCAGTTCTATAGGTACAATTATTGATAAAATTATAATATTATACAATTAGAATTTAAAACTCATTTTAACTGCTACTCCTTTTGGGAACAGAATAAGTACCAGTTTCACTTTATGTTATTACTTGAATGTCTTCAGTGGATATGGTGGCAAGTATTATTTCCCACTTTGGGGAAGACTGCTATATGGAAGTTTAAATTATAATATATTACTAAGATATTCCCTAAAATTTAAGTATCATAATGCTTTTGATGATTTATCTTTGCCATATTTGAGTTAGAAATATGCAGTTAAATATGGGAAAGTGATTGACATTTAATTCTAACATAATGCAAATTAGATTTATAGGGCTGTGTATAGACATCATAAAGCATATATGTTCAGAAATTTCTATAAATATCTACTGTTATTATTTATTATTTTTTAATAATAATCAACATGCTATTACAGTTATAGGTTGGTAACACTAGTTTATGAATAAACACAGTTTTATGAAACATTATCAGAATCATTGTTGACAGAACTTTAATTTTTTAAAAGTTAATTAATATAAAACTCTATCGATGGCATGAAACCATCTAGCTTATCAAAGGATGGCTATAAAATCCAAAATATATTACAGGAGATAGAGTTCTAGCCTTGTACCCATCAGGTCCCAATTAGATTCATGCAACTGCATGTGGATTTTCAAGTTCCACCAGGATTTTCAAATTTCCACAGTCAGAAGTATACAGAGCATTTTGTGTGGCCCAAACAAATAAACAAGCACCCATTTTTTTAAATATCATTATAAAGGTAGTGTAGTTTAGAACAGTACTCAAGTTTATGTTTGAGGCATACAATGTGTTAATGTCCAGTTGCCACCACCAAATTTTGAAGCCTTATATCAAAACCCAATTGTTTCCCATTTTAGTATGATCTTCTCCCTCCTCACCCTTCCCTACTTTATAACCTCAAATGAGAGTCGAGGGTTTGTATGCTTCCTTGTGTTATACTTATGTTCCTTTATGTGTACTCATGAATGAGATCATCCATTAATTTTCTTCTACCTCAAAAGAAATTAAAAAGCAGATACTTTACCATGATAGCAATTCAAGTACTAGTTGATATTGTTTTAACCATATTAAAAATGTAAATGCATAAAATAAATACATCTAAATCCATTAAACTATTTTAGGATTATTTTAAGAATTTTTAATGGATGAAGCTTAAATTTTTCTGTCAATTTTTAAAATGCTATAGCTATACTTCTTGAAAAAGATTTCTCAGATAAACCCAGAGATAGGAATGATTCTTCTATTAGTTTAGAATATTCAGAGAAATAGAATCATTATGATAAGAGTAGGTATATCTAGATCTATATATATATGTTTGCACACATATGTGCATGCATTACACACACTCAGAAGAAACTTAGTTTAATAAGTGGTACCTTCCCAGCCTTCCAATATGGTCCCTTGAAACTTCTAGGAGTGATCCCTGGATTCAGTGCCAGAAGTAAGCCCTGAGCACTGCCAGGTATAACACCTATACCAAAGACAAAAATAAATAGAAAAAAGTTTCCTTTAATTATGAATACTAGCATATAATCAGATAAATAGACTAACAACTAGAAGTTCAAATAGCTCATATATGAAGTTGATTAAACTGATGATTCAAGAAAGAGCTTTGGATTTATGTTCAAATGCAAAATTTATCAGGCCACCATACATATGCAGTACTATCATATCAGTGTCCGCAGCTGAATTCCCTTTGCTTTTGAAGAACCATCGTTTTTTACTCAGGCAGTCATCTCATTGAATGATACCCAATCACAATCTGAATGGCAAATTGCATACCACAGAAATTACCTTTTAGATTTTAAACTGATTAAAATATAATCACAGGAGTAATCTTTCTGAAGCAAAATAGACATGAGATAAGATTATGTTTGGATAACACCATTTTGAAACCAACACCCCAACATCCCTAAGAGTACTTTCAGGAGGAATCTAGAATACAGGGCCAGCAGAAACCCTGGGAATTGTTGGACATGACCCCCCAAAAATTAAAGAACAAATAATCTTTCTACTTTTAATATAATCTTCTCACTTCTACTGTGGTGCCAATTCATAGTTCATTTTTGAGTACTTATAATGTAACCTAGTAGCTATAATAGTATTCTCAAATCAAATAGTTTATATTGAATAGTATCTCAAACAACTTATAAAGCTCGTTGCTTGTACTTTATAAGTCTCAGCTGTATAATGTGTACATGAAGAAAAATAAATCATAAAGTTAAGAAAAATAAATTTAAAAATACTCAAAAAGGTTGTGTTATTGTGAAAGTTCTACCTCAATAAATCAAGCATCTTTGCTTTTTTCTAT